>AWOL01S0017268.1:9744-22884 GCA_000715115.1 Nicotiana otophora
CTTGGGAAATGAGTGTACTCTATTCTTGCATAAAAGGGTAGAAAACATGCCTATAGGGTCTAAGTGCTTTATTTGATATCTTGCTCAACATGTCCTATTCTTGTACACTTTTAGAAACACATGCCCATAAGAATCTAAGTGCTTCACTTGTTCACATGCTCCACTTCTATACAGTATTAGATAGTATGCCTATAGGATTCAAACATCACTGGTTATCTGCTCAATTTGCTCTAATGCTATGTGTTAGATATCATGCCTATAGGATACAACAACATATGTTTTTACTAACTCTCATCTAGATACCATGTTTATAGGGCTTCAACTAATTAATCAATCAATTTCTTTTATTGCTTTTAGCACACTGCTCATCTAGATATCATGACTCTATAACCTTAATCAACTAAGCAATTACTTTGTTTCTTCATCGTATTGATACACTTAGATGACATGCCTATAGGGATAAAGTATCATAAAATCAATTTCAATTGCCAACCGTTAGAAATCATGCCTATAAGATATGGTTACTCGTCTTAGAAATCATGACTATAAATAAACGTCATTAATCTTGGGCTTTCGAACAGTCTTATTGCCTCGCTGCACGAATAATATAGATGGAATGCCTATATGTAAGTAATACTTTTAATCTGCAAATCTATTAGCCTAAAACTGCAATGCTACAAGTACAATGCTGGAAATCAGAATCAACTAGAAACCATGCCTATAGGACCTAACGACTATAATGCTTTTTAATCCTGAAATTGTCTACTGCCTAATCTGCCCACGTGCATTTATTGTTTTTGTGTGGAGGATAACTTGATCCCTTCATGTTCTTTATGTGAAATCCAATATGTTCTGAATGTACACCAGTTTTATCATGTTTTAGCATCCTAAGTAGAGTTTAGAACCACCCAAATAGTAGGTCCAAAGACTCTTGGACCATAGGCGTGGGACAGGTAATGCACGCGTAGGACACGACCCAGAATTGAATTAAAGCACCTTTAAGTAAACAACTTTAACTTAGTAATCAGATAGTAGGAGATGGTAGTCTATGCCCGTTGAATAATATGAGCAACCCCTACCTCAAGGGAGTTGCGAAGTATTACTGATGTTGCTCTTGGTGATCCTTTAGGATAAAAACTTGGGACCCCCCTTCTTTATGTGTTTATTGTTCACACATAGTCATTAAATATAGAATAATTAAGTTGTGTCTTGCAACCTCTAAATACTTGTACTGATTATCTATATAGTCTAATTATTACCCGATTTTCTTTGCATGTGTTCATAATAGAACCTTTAAATTCCTTGTCTTACCCTTACTTATATGATCAGTTAGGACTATTGTAATCTGAAAATCCCACATAGTTTAAACTTCTGCTGGGACCTACATTTGTGGACCTCGAAGAATGCCTAACACCTTCTCTTTGAGGTAATTTGATCCCTTACACGATCTTTGGTGATGTAGACTAGTTAAATATAGTTATTTGCTATTAGGTGCCCTAAATTACTCAAAATCATTAGGTGGCAACTCTTCTCCTTTACTACCCCCATTTAAAAGAGTTGTCACATGTCGAAACCCTCTTTCGAGAGAAAAAGGAGCACGACAGCATGGCGACTCCGCTAAGGATTTACACTTAGGCTAGTACCATAACGAAGTTGACTTATGTGGCTAATTTTATGACATGTACATCCTTTCCCTTATTTGTTTAAATTGCTATGACATATCCCCTCCCCTTATTTCCATTTATTTGCTACGACATGAACATAATTCCCTTTGTTGCTTTCATCTTATTTAAGACTGGTACATCATGTCTTTCCTGTCCCTATCTCCCTATTTGCTTCATTTAATTATGTTCTCGCATGTCTTCATGAGTTAAACTTACTTTTCTCTTCCGTCTTTCCATTTTTCTTTTTTCTCCTGTTTATATTGTTTACTGTTTTTACGCACTTTCATCATGTAAATATTTGGCAATGTGTTACTATTTTGTTATAAAGCATTCTCCCTTATCATACTCCAAAGTCAAATGGGATATCTATAATCTCAAAGGACACCATTATATTATGTGCATTACTTGGAGAAAACATGTCAACATGCTGATAATTATTGCATAAACAGTTGAATCTGGAGGGGAAAGGGCTAACTTTTATTTGTTTGCAAAAAATGAAGCCTGGTGGAATAACCTTGCACCGTGTGACAACAATCATGTGAGGAGGGTATTGGCTAACTTGCCATCTTTGCGGAATATTCAACCAAAAAGGGAACTGATCGAGGCTGCTACCATGTTCTGGGGTGAGAAGAGAGTCATTTTCCAATTAAGAAATATAAAAATGACTCCTCTCCTGAAAGAAATAGGGGGTTTCTCCAAGTTACAATGGGATAGTCCAGGACAATTGGTGCCAGAAAATTGCACTCCACGCGGTTTTCTGAAAATGTTGGATTTTAACAAGAATGATAAACTGGTCTATCTGAAGAAATCGTACATCCCCTTTGAATTTCTCTATGAGCGTTATGGGCATAGCAATCATATTGCCTTCATCATTAGGAGCTAGCCATTACCTCTTTGGGATGGGTGCACCACGGTGTTTATGTTTTCATAGTTCATTTCTTGGGTTTTTTGATCTTTCCAGTGCAAGGGGGAAGAATTCATACCCGCTTAGCCATGGTCAACGGGAACTTAATGGAGGGTATCGAGGGGAAGAAGTACTCTATCATCCCAATGATTTTAGCTGAGGTGTACCATGCTCTGGATCAGTGTAAGAATGGATTATGGCACTTTGACGGTAGTAATTTCTTGCTCAAGTTTGGCTGCTGGAACACTTTCAGAGGGGTGATTATCACCAGGAGCCTCTACGAAGGCCACTGAACGACTACATATCCAGTCATCATTCAAAAAAGATGACATTTATCACATACAGGTTTACAAAGCCTGGAAATGCTGTAAGTTAGGTGCGTTTCTTCAGTAACCTGATAGACGAGCAAGTGCATTAGATATTTGAATGGTTTCCTTGTAGTGAGTTCATCATCAGGTCCAAAGGAACCACTCACTTAGTACTAATAGGGCTGCGAGGCATCTACCCTTATGATCCTATAAAAGTAATTATGCATGCTTGGAGGAAAAAAGTCATAACTTTCCAACATGGTTCAGTATAAAGCATATTTCAATAGAAGCGGACTCTTGTAAATAGAAGCAAGCCATCCCACAAGAGACCCCAATTTTTGCAAAAATGGAACTGCAGATACGGTCAAGTGTCTGCATGTAACGACCCAGCCAGTCATTTTAGGCGTTATAGCCCTAGTCCCCTATTAACTACTTCTTTCATATCTATTTATGCTATTGTGACTTTCCGGGAGGGTTCGTTTTGGTTTTTGGAGTGTTTTGGGACACTTAGTCCCTAAATGGTGGTTTAAGCCTTAAGATTTTGACCACAGTCGGAACTATGTGAAGATTACTCTAGAATGGAGTTTTGTCGGTTCTGTTAGCTTCTCCAGGTGATTTTGGACTTACGAGCATGTCCGGATAGTGTTTTGGAGGCCTGTAGCTCATTTAGGCTTGATATGGCGAAAGTCAATGTTTTGGAGATTTGGACCGGTAGTGGAATTTTTTATATCGGGCTCTGATTCTGATTCCGGAAGTTGGAGTAGGTCCATAGGGTTTAATATGACCTGTGTGAAAATGTTTGGGTCAATTGAACGTGGTTTGGTTGGTTTCGGCATCGGTTGCCAAATTTGGAAGTTTTAAGTTCTTTAAGTTTGAATCGGCGGATGATTTGTCATTTTAGTATTGTTTAATGTGGTTTGAGGGCTCGACTAAGTTTGTATAGTATTTTAGGATTGGGTGGTATGTTTGGTTGAGGTCCCGGGGGCCTCGAGTATGTTTCAAATGCTTAACGGATGGAAAATTTGACTTATGCAATTTCTGATGTTGCTGGTTCTGGTGTTTCGCACCTGTGGTGGGGAGACCGCAGGTGCGAACTCGAACCTGTGGAGAGAAGGGCGAAGGTGTGCTTTTGGTCATGGGAGCCTGTGAGCACAGATGCAAGATGAGGGCCGCACATGCACATCCGCAGATGCGGTGTGGTGGTCGCAGAACCGGATTTGAGGAGGAAGCTGAGGTGGCCAATGTTCCGCAGAAGCGGACGATGGAGCACAGAAGCGCGTCCACAGGTGTAGAGTCTTAGCGACAAAAGCATTACCTCAGGTGCGGTTGAAGGCTCGCAGGTGCGAGTTTACTGGCAGAAAAGGGGCCAAGTCAAGGGTTTGATTCATTTCTTCATTTTTGGACTTGGAAGCTCGGGATTTGACAATATTTTGAGGCTTTTTCAGAGAGAGCTTTGGGGTAGCGATTCCTAACTTGTTTTTGGCTGTATTTCATTAATCTATAGTGGTTCCACCATTTAATTTCGGGTTTGGATTGAAAATTTGGGAAAATGGGAGAAATGTCCTTCAACCGAATTTCTGAGTTTTGATTGGGATTTAGACATCGGATTTGGATGATCTTGGCACGAGTGAACTCGTGAGTGAGTAGGTGTTCATATTTGATGTTATTGCAGTAGCTAGATTAGTTCCTTGTAGTTATATTTATGATTTGTAATTGAGCTTTACTAGATTGGGCCATTCGGAGTTCGATATTCGTGGGAAGAGCATTGTTACAGATTGATTGAGCTTGGTTCGAGGTAAGTGCCTTGTGTTGGGGAACTCCCCTTAAGATTTGGTACTGTTTTGATATGTGGGAGTCGTGTACATGAGGTGAGGAGTGTGTACACGGTCTATTTGTGGTAAAACTCCTTTTTTCTCTAAGTAATAACCTGTTTCACTTTATTTGAGCTACACTAGCATATGTAATTATCTTATTCAGTTTAGAATAGCATGTCTATGTGTGTTAATTGCCTATATGAACTCTGTGCAACATGCTTAGTGAATCCCCTACTTCTTACTTGACTCACACTTAGTCTAAATTGCAGGATTTTGTGTTGTAGCTGTTATCTCTACTATTTGAGCTGTGTATTTACTTTTGGGACTATGGAACGGTATTCTAGGAGATCCCCATGCATATTTACTTTGGGACTACGGAACGGTATTCCAGGAGATCCCCCTATCTTGCATATTTACTTTGAGACTACGGAACGGTATTCTGGGAGATCTCCCTGCACATCTACGTTTGGGACTACGAGACGGTATCTCGGGAGACCCCCCTGTTGTTATCGCTGTGTACTGAGCTGTTACCTTTCTATGATTTCGTTCTTGTTAATTTTGGTCTTTATTTTACTGCGATATTTTACTCTGCCTTGTTTTTATTATATATATATGAGTAGGGGCCTGACTTGACCTCGTCACTACTCGACCGAGGTTAGGCTTGGCACTTACTGGGTACCATTGTGGAGTATTCACGCCTTTTCCTGCTCATGTTTTTCGTGTGCAGATCCAGGTTCTTCCTACCAGCCTCGTCCTTAGCTGCAGTTCTTGCTGCTTTCAGAGCCTTCAAGGTACATCTGCCCACGCCCGCAGATCCTCGTAGTCCCCCTCTATCCCCTATGTTCATTATTTCTCTTATTTCTATAGACACTGATGTATAGAACAACTAGAATTTCCTAGAAGCTTATGACTTGCGGTGTTCCGGGTCTTGGGAGTGTTATGTATATTTTGAGAGTTGAATATTGTATATGCCGAGCGGTATCTCAATTTCTTATTAAACATATCTATTACTGCTAAGTATTTTTCATTTCATTTCCGTAAGTGTTAGGCTTACCTAGTCGTAGAGACTAGGTGTCATTACGACGTTTCACGGAGGGAGGATTTGGGTCGTGACAAGTTAGTATCAGAGCTCTAGGTTAATAAGTATCGTGAGTCACAAGCCAGTTTATTTGAGTCTCACATATCGGTACTGAGATGTTTGTACTTATCTTCGGGAGGCTATGGAACTGTTACGAATAATCATAATTCTTTTGATTCCTTCTCGTGCGAGTTATTGGCATCAAATTCTAAAATTCTTTATTCTATTCTTTCTCACAGATGGTGAGGACCCGTATAGGTAGATCTGATGACTAGGCATCCGCGCCCTTTGCTAGAGCCATCAGAGACTGGGTAGGGGTAGAGGACGAGCACGCGGTGCAGCTAGAGCACCCGCGCGAACTGCGACAGAGGAGCCCCCAGCAGCTCTAGCTGGAGGGCAGGCACCAGAGGTTCCTATTGCTGTACCAACCCTCCAGGAGACTCTAGTCCAGTTCATGAGCATGTTCAGCACCTTAGCTCAGGCTGGATTGATTCCACCAGCTCCCACCACATCTTAGACTAGGGGAGGGACACAGACTTCTGCAGCCCGCACTCCTGAGCAGAGGGTCCAAGTTGATCAGGCCCTAGAGTTCATTCCTGTGCCACCGGTAGCTCCGGTTCAGCATGAGACTGGGACATGCGCTTCTATGGCGAAGCAGCTTAGACTTGAGAGATACAAGAAGTACCACCCACCTACCTCTAGCGGATTTGCAATAGATAATGCTCAGGGTTTTCTGGAGCAGTGTCATTGCATTCTCCGTACTGTGGGCGTAGCGGAGACGAGTGGGTGTTTTTTACCATCTTTCAGCTTAGAGGAGCAGCCTATTAGTGGTGGCGTGCTTATGAGTTGAGTAGTCCGGATGAGGTAGCTTCACTTACATGGACTCAGTTCTCGGACATGGTTTTGAGAGTGTACGTTCCTTAGAGCCTCAGGGACTCATGGCGGGCAGAGTACGAGCAGCTACGCCAGGGTGTTATGACTGTGTCAGAGTATGCAGTATGATTCAGTGATATGGATCGACATGCACCGGTCTTGGTTTCCAAAGTTCGAGAGAGGGTTCGTCGGTTTATTGAGGGACCCCACCCAGTATCAGGATTAGTATGGTCAGGGAGCTGGAGATGGATATTCCTTTCTAGCAGGTTGTGAGTATTGCTAGGAGATTGGAGGGCATGCTTGCCCGGGACCGAGAGGATAGAGAGGCCAAGATGTCTCGAGAGACTGGTTCTTATTCTACAAGTCGTGCCCCAACAGCTCGCCATGGTAGGGGTTATGTGAGTCGCCCCATACATTCAGCCCTTCTAGCTGCCAGTGGTGTTCCAGTCCATTCTAGGCCCCAAGAGCCTTATTATGCACCACCAGCATCTAGTGTGCCTCCTACTCGGGGTGCTTTTAGCGGCCAGTCCAACAGACCTGGCCCGAGTCAGTCATAGTAGCCACACCCTCCGAGGGGTTGGTTTGAGTATGGCGACAACCTCAATATGGTGAGGGATTTCCCCAGACTTAAGAGGGTCACACCTCTACAGACTTCTCAGCCGCCAAGTGCTCTACCAAGTCCTCAGGCTATGATTCCAGCACCAACTACCGCCCCACCTGCTCAACCAGCTAGAGGGGGAGGTCAGGCCAGGTATTATGCTCTTCCAGCTCATACAGAGGCAGTTTCTTCCGACTCTGTCATCACAGGTATTGTTCCAGTCTCTATATATTCATATGTGTCCTCTTATTTTGCCCCGTATTTGGGCATATATCGTGATTCCTTGGGTTCCCCTATTTATGTTTCTACTCATGTGGGAGATTCTCTTGTTATGGACTGCATGTATCGGTCGTGTTCGATTGCTCTTAGTGGTTTTGATATACGAGCTGATTTGTTATTGCTCAGCATGGTAGATTGTGATGTTATTTTGGGCATGGACTGGTTGTCACCCCATTATGCCATTCTTGATTGTCACGCTAAAACCTTTACGCTGGCTATGCTAGGCTTACCGCGATTAGAGTGGAGAGGTACCTTAGAGTATACTCCAATCAGAGTTATTTTATTTCTTAAAGCTTAACGAATGGTTGAGAAGGGGTGTGACACGTAACTAGCTTATGTGAGAGATGTCAGTATTGATACCCCTACAGTTGAGTTAGTCCAAGTAGTGAGGGACTTTCAAGATGTGTTTCCAGCTGATCTTCCAGGCATGCCACCCGACAGAGATATTGATTTTGGCATTGATTTGTTGCCAGGCACTCAGCCCATCTCTATTCCTCCAAATCGTATGGCTCCTCCTAAGTTGAAGGGGCAATTACAGGAGTTGCATGAAAAGGGATTTATTCTCCCCAGTGTGTCACTTTGGGGTGCTCCTGTCTTATTTGTGAAGAAGAAGGATGGTTTTATACGGACGTGTATTGATTACAGCAAGTTGAACAAAATTACAGTGAAGAACATGTATCCATTGCCTCGTATTGATGACTTATTTGATCAGTTACAGGGTGCCAGAGTGTTCTCCAAGATTGACTTACATTTAGGGTATCATTAGTTAAAGATTCGGGAGCCAAATATCCCGAAGACTGCCTTCAGGACTCGGTATGGTCACTACGAGTTCCTTGTGATATCTTTTGAGCTGACCAATGCCCCAGCAGCATTTATGCACTTGATGCACAATGTGTTTCGACCCTATCTTGACTTATTCACCATTGTGTTTATTGACGATATTCTGGCATACTCCCGGACTCGGGTGGATCATGAGCAGCACCCGAGGACTGTGCTTCATAATTTGAGAGAAAAGAAGTTGTATTCAAAATTTTCTAAGTGTGAGTTTTGGCTAGACTCAGCGGCATTCTTGGGCCATATAGTATCGAGTGATGGGATGAAGGTGGATCCGAAGAAGGTGGAAGTAGTGCAGAGTTGGCCTAGACCATCAACGACTACGGAGATCCAGAGTTTTCTTAGTTTGGCGGGTTACTACTGTTTTTTTGTAGAGGAATTCTCATCCATTGCAGCACCTATGACCAGGCTGACCCAGAAGGTTACTCCGTTCAGGTGGACAGATGAGTGTGAGGAGAGCTTTCAGAAGCTCAAGACGGCTTTGACTTCAGCCCCAGTATTGGTATTCCCTACAGGTTCGGGATCTTGTACCATATATTGTGATGCGTCGTAGATTGATCTTGGCGCGGTGCTGATGCAAGACGGTAGGGTGATTGCCTACGCGTCCAGACAACTAAAGGTGCATGAGAAGAACTATCATGTCCGTGACCTTGAGTTAGCAGCTATTATTCATCCCCTAAACAATTGGTGGCACTATTTGTAAGGTGTTTCTTTGCGACATTTACACCAATCATCGGAGTTTGTAGCATCCGTTCAAGCAAAATTATCTTAACTTGCATCAGGGGAGGTGGTTTGAACTACTTAAGGACTATGATATCACCATCTTGCACAACCCGGGGAAGCCCAATGTGGTGGCCGACTCTTTGAGTCGCCGTGCGGAGAGTTTGGGGAGTTTAGCATATATCCCAGCAGCAAAGAGACCCTTAGCATCGGATGTTCAGGCCTTAGCCAGTCAGTTTGTGAGATTGGATATTTCTGAGCCGAGTCGACTGTGGCTTGTGTGGGCTCTCGGTCTTCTCTTTATGATCGCATCAGGGAGCAATAGTATAATAAGCCCCGCCTGCTTGTCTTTAAGGACACGTTTCAGCACGGTGATGCTAAGGAGGTCACTATTAAGGATAATGGCGTATTGAGGATGCTGGGCCAGCTATGTGTGCCTAATGTAGATGGTTTGTGTGAGTTGATTCTTCAGGAGGCTAATAGCTCGCGGTACTCTATTCATCCGGGTGCCGCAAAGATGTATCAGGACTTGAGACATCATTACTGGCGGAGGAGGATAAAGAAGGACATAGTGGAGTATGTGGCTCGGTGCCTAAATTGCCAGCAGGTGAAGTTTGAGCATCAGAGGTTGGGTGGGATGCTTTAGAAGTTGGAGATTTTGGAGTGGAAATGGGAGCGGATCATAATGGATTTCATTGTTGGACTCCCAAGGACTCAAGGAGGTTTGATGCAGTTTGGGTGATTGTGGATAGGCTGACAAAGTCAGCTAATTTCATTCCTGTGATGACTACTTATTCGTTCAAGCGGTTGGCTCGAATTTATATCCGCAAGATCGTCAGGCTTCATGGCGTACCAATATCTATCATCTCTGACCGGGGTACGCAGTTTACATCACGGTTCCGGAGGGCCGTACAGCAGGATCTGGGTACTCGGGCTGAGTTGAGCACAACATTTCACCCTCAGACAGACGGACAGTCCGATTACACTATTCAGATACTGGAGGATATGCTCCACGTTTGTGTGATAGAATTTGGGGGTGCTTGGGATCAGTTTTTGACACTTGTGGAGTTTGCCTACAACAATAGTTATTAGTCGAGCATTCAGATGGCACCATATGAGGCTCTGTATGGTAGGCGATGTCGATCTCCAGTGGGTTGGTTCGAGCAGGGCGAGGCTATATTATTGGGTACAGACTTGGTTCAGGATGCCTTGGATAAGGTGAAGGTAATAGGATCGACTTCGCACAGCCCAGTCCAGACAGAAGTGCTATGTGGATCGCAAGGTTCGCGACATTGCATTCATGGTTGGATAGCGAGTCTTGCTCCGTGGTTTGCCTATGAAGGTTGTTATGAGGTTCGGAAAAAAGGAAAAACTAAGCCCACGGTTTATCGGCCCATTTGAGGTGTTGCGACCCATTGGGGAAAATGCTTATGAGCATGCCTTGCCTCCCAGTCTGGCAGGGGTCCATCGAGTATTTAATGTTTCTATGCTCCGCAAGTATCATGGCGATCCCGCTCATGTATTGGATTTCAGCTCAGTCCAGTTGGACAAGGATTTATCTTATGTTGAGGAGCCATTGGCTATTTTGGACAGGCAGGTTCGAAAGCTGTGGTCAAAGAACTTTGCTTCCGTGAAGGTTCAGTGGTGGGGTCAGTCGGTCGAGGAGGCAACTTGGGAGACCGAGCATGTTATGCGCAACCGCTATCCTCATCTTTTTACCACTTCAGGTATGTCTTTATGCTCGTTCGAGGACGAAAGATTGTTTTTAGAGGGGAAGGATGTAATGACTTGGTCGGTTGTTTCAAGCGTTATAGCCCTGGTCCCCTATTAACTCCTTCTTCCATATCTATTTCTGCTATTATGACTTGCTTGGAGGGTTCGTTTTGGTTTTTGGAGTGTTTTGAGACACTTAGTCCCTAATGGAGGTTTAAGCCTTAAGATTTGGACCGTAGTCGGAACTATGTGAAGACGATTTCGGAATGGAGTTTCTGTCGGTTCCGTGAGCTACGTTAGGTGATTCTGGACTTAGGGACGTGTCCGAATAGCGTTTTGGAGGCCTATAGCTCATTTAGGCTTGAAATGGCAAAAGTCAAATTTTTGGAGATTTGGACCGGTAGTAGAATTTTGGTTAACAGGGTCGGATTCCGATTCCGGAAGTTGGAGTAGATCCGTAGGGTTGAATATGATCTGTGTACCAAGTTGGGGGTCAATCGGACGTGGTTTGGTTAGTTTCGGCATCGGTTGCCGAATTTGGAAGTTTCAAGTTCTATAAGTTTGAATCGGAGGATGATTTGTGATTTTAGTGTTTTTTAATGTGGTTTTAGGGCTTGACTAAGTTCGTTTGGTGTTTTAAGATTAAGTGGTATGTTTGGTTGAGGTCCCGGGGACCTCGAGTGTGTCTCGAATTCTTAACGGATGGAAACTTTGACTTGTGCACTTTATAATGTTGCTAGTTCTGGTGTTTCGCACCTGCGGTAGGGAGACCGCAGGTGCGGACTCGCACATGCGGAGACAAGGGCATAGGTTCGCTTTTGGTCATGGAAGCATATAAGCGCAGATGCGAGATGAGGGCCGCACCTGCACATCTGCAAATGCGATGTGGTGGTCGCAGAAGCGAATTGGAGGAGGAAATTGAGGTGGCCAAGGTTCCACAGAAGCAGACGATTGAGCGTAGAAGTGCGTCCACAGGTGCAGAGGGTAGTGTGCAGGTGCGAAGCCTGGGAGTTTAATGAAACTCCGCATGTGCGGAGTCTTAGCAACAAAAGCGGTACCGCAGGTGTGGTTGAAGGCTCGCAGGTGTGAGTTCACTGGCAGAAAAGGGTCCAAGTCGATGGTTTGATTCATTTCATAATTTTAGGATTTGGAAGCTCGGAATTTGGCGATGTTTCGAGGGTTCTTCAGAGAAAGCTTTGGGGTGTCCTCTTATTTTACCCCGTATTTTGGCATATCTCGCAGTTCCTTGGGTTTCCCTATTTATGTTTCTACTTTTGTGGGAGATTCTCTTGTTGTGGACCGCGTGTACGGTCGTGTTTGATTGCTCTTAGTGGTTTTGAGACCAGAGCCAATTTATTATAGCTCAGCATGGTAGATTTGGATGTTATTTTAGGCATGGACTGGTTGTCATCCCATTATGCTATTCTTGATTGTCACGCTAAAACTGTGCCGATGGCTATGCCAGGCTTATCGCAATTAGAGTGGAGAGGTACCTTAGAAAACAATTCCAACAAAGTTATTTCATTTCTTGAAGCTCAACGAATGGTTGAGAAGGGGTGTGACACGTATCTAGATTATGTGAGAGATGTCAGTATTGATACCCCTACAGTTGAGTCAGTCCTAGTAGTGAGGCACTTTCCAGATGTGTTTCCAGCTGATCTTCCGGGCATGCCGCCCGACAGAGATGTTGATTTGTTGCCGGGCACACAGCCCATCTCTATTCATCTAAATCGTATGGCGCCTCCTGAGTTGAAGGGGCAATTACAGGAGTTGCTTGATAAGGGCTTTATTCTCCCCAGTGTGTCACCTTGGGGTGCTCCTGTCTTATTTGTGAAGAAGATGGATGGTTTTATGCGGATGTGTATTGATTACCGCCAGTTGAACAAAGTCATAGTGAAGAACATGTATCTATCGCCTCGTATTGATGAGTTATTTGATCAGTTACAAGTTGCCAGAGTGTTATTCAAGATTGACTTACATTCAGGCTATCATTAGTTAAAGATTCGGGAGCCAGATATCTCGAAGACTGCCTTCAGGACTCGGTATGGCCACTACGAGTTCCTTGTAATGTCTTTTGGGCTGACCAATGCCCCAGTAGCATTTATGCACTTGATGCACAATGTGTTTCGACCCTATCTTGACTTATTCGTCATTACGTTTATTGACGACATTCTGGTGTACTGCCGGACTTGGGAGGATCATGAGCAGCACTTGAGGACTGTGTTTCATACTTTGAGAGAAAAGAAGTTGTATGCAAAATTTTCTAAGTGTAAGTTTTGGCTAGACTCAGTGGCATTCTTAGGCCATGTATTATCGAGCGATGGGATCAAGGTGGATCTGAAGAAGGTGGAAGCA
>AWOL01S0017270.1:0-12174 GCA_000715115.1 Nicotiana otophora
ATTTCTGAGCTTACATCAATTGACTTATGATGACTTGTACGTACGAAAACATGGGTTGTAACAAAATCACTCAGTCTCTAATTCATGTTTAGTTTACTTTATTCACCAGCCCATACTGATTTGTTTACCTCGAGAGGTTGTAGAATCCTTAGGAAAAATTTCACTTTCTTATATTCTGGTCATGAGACATATTGATTCTGGGAACTAAATCTCTATTATTCTATTCTCTCACAGATAGTGAGGACACATGCTACCATAGCGGGTGAACAACTACCACTACCACCAGTTTGGGCCACAATAGGCTAGGGCTATGGTAGAGGCCAGGGCCATGGTAGAGGCCGAGGTGCAGCAAGCACAGCAGCTGGAGCAGCACTTGTAGATCAACCAGTTGCTCTAGATCAAGAGGGGGATGACGGATATAGATGAGCCGGTGGGACCCTCTCAGGCACCATCTATGCCTATTGTGATTCCAACCATTCAAGAGGCGTTGGCTTAGATATTGCAGGTTTGCACTAGCCTTGCTTAGGTGGTTTTTTCTAAGGCCGCACCTACCACTTCTCAGGCTGGGGGAGGTACTCATAGCCTCGTCGCCCGTACACTAGAGCAGGTAGTGCAGGGACTCCAGATACCAACGGTGCTACCAGTCTAGCCTGTTGCAGCTGCTCAGGCCCATATGAGTTTTAATATGAATAACGAGGAGCAGAATAGATTAGATAGATTTGGGAGACTCCATCCTACATCATTCAGTCGAACTGAGTTAGAGGATGCTCGGGATTTCTTGGACAGATGCTACCAGATTCTTTGTACACCGGGTATTTTGGAGACCAGTATGGTCTTATTTACTATCGTTTAGATGACCGGGGCATCCTTCAGACGGTGGGAGGCTTATTGTAATTACCCGGCCAGTTGTTTCAAAGGTTATAGCCCCATTTCACCATTTACTGCTTATTTTGTACTTTATAACTGTAATGTGACTTGTCGGGGTAGTTAGTTCGGATTTGGTGAGGTTTTTAGAATGAAATGGAACACTTAGTTCCAAAGTTTAAAACTTAAGTTGAAAAGTCTAGCTGGATGTTGACCTATGAGTAAACGACTCCGGAATAGAATTTTGATGATTCCAACAACTCTGTATGTTGATTATGGACTTAGGAGAGTGTTCAGAATTGTATTTGGAAGCCTGTAGTTAAATTAGGCTTGAATTGCGAAAATAGGAATTTAAGTTTGGATGTTTGACCGGGGAGTTGACTTTTTGATATCGGGGTCAGAATCCAGTTCCGAAAATTTTCATAGCTACGTTATTTCATTTATGACTTATATGCAAAATTTTAGGTCAATCGGACTTGATTGGATAGGTTTCGACATTGAATTTAGAGGTTGGAAATTCTTAAGTTACATTAAGCTTGAATTGGGGTGTGATTTGTGGTTTTAGCGTTATTTGAATTGATTTGAGGTTTTGACTATGTCCATATGATGTTTTAGGACTTGTTGGTATATTTGGTTGAGGTCTCGAGGGCCTCGGGCGAGTTCCGGATGGCTAACAAATTGAATTTTGGACTTGGAATGGTGCTGGAAATTTTCTGATGCCTTTTCATGTTTCCTTCTTCGCGTTCGCGAGGGGAGTCTCACGTTCGCGAAGAGGAAATTTGGACCGGCACATTTTGTGCTTCGTGTTCACGACCGAGGGCATGCATTCGTGAAGGGTCAAGGTGCAAAGCTTCGCATTCGCGATCGAAGCCCCGCGTTCGCGAAGGGCATCTCTCGTTAGCGAAGGCCAATCCAGGCAAGGCATCACATTCACGAGGTTGCCTTCGCGTTCGCAAAGGGAAATGTTTGGCACCAAAATTTTGTGCTTCATGAATGCGAGGCACTGACCGTGTTCGTGAAGAAGAAATGTCTGGGCAGAGAGTTTAAGTTCAGAAAATGGGACTTTGTCCCATTTTCCATTTTTGACGAATCGGAGCTCGGGGAGAGGCGATTTTGGGGAGATTATTGAGGAAAATATTGGGGTATGTGTTCTTAACAAAACTTTGGTTAGATTACCCAAATCCATCGTTGTTCTTAACATTTAATTGGTGATTTAAGTGGAAAATATTTGAAAACCCTCTTGGATAGAGTTGAGGATTTGAGGGTCGAATTGTTATCGGAATTTAGTCATTTTTGAATGGTTAGATTCGTCGTTGAATGGGCATTCATATTTTGTAACTTTCGCCGGATTTTGAGATGTGGGCCCCATGGGCAATATTTCAATTATTTTTAGATTTGTATTGAAAAATGTAGTATTTTCTTTTGGAATTGATTCTATAATTTTTGTTGATTGTAACGAAATAATTATGACTAGATTCGAGCCGGTTGGAGTCGAAAAAGCGAGGAAAAGGCATACTACTTGACTAATTGAGCGCGTTTTGAGGTAAGTGACTTGTGTAACCTTGTGTGGGGGAAAATTCCCTAGGATTGGTATTAATGTGATAATTGGAATGTGTTGAAAGTTGCGTACACGAAGTGACGAGTGTGTACACGGGCTAAACGTGGAAGATTATGTTTTTAAATTGTGTAGATCACTGTTGTATATTAATTAAATTATTGTATCTTGTTATATTCTTCATGATTGATCTGATTTATATACTTTAAATTTTCTTGACCTTCTCCTACTAATTGTTTTTACCTGTTTAGTTGAAACTTGGTTTCTTTTATTCTGTTCATTATTTGAAGGTGGAATTTCTTTAATTTAAATATTATTAATGTGATATTTTAAATTTGGTACTGAGGCAACGTATTAAAATTTTTTAAATATTATTTTTTCTGAGTAATTTATTCCCGAATATTTTGTGAGATGTTGTACTCATTGTGATTGAGACGTGAGCTCCCTGTTGTGGAAAATATTGTTGATGTTGTTTATTTTGGAAAATTGAATTATTTGGGCACTTGAGGTGTAAATTGTAATATATTGTGATATTAATATGCATGCGGTGGTATAAGGTCTAGATGTTGAAATGCATGCGGTGAGATAAGGGTGGCTTGATACACGTGGCTAGTAGGGGAACTACTAGAATTCAAGCGGTGTGATAAGGATGGCTAAAACGCGGGAAGCTATTTTGGGAAAAAATGATTTCTTTAAAATACAGTGTGAAGACTCCCGCGGTGATATAAGGAAATGAGATATTGTGAATTTACTTATGATTTGGGACAACGAGGCGGTACATCGGGAGTGCCCTTGTTGATATTTATTTATGGTTGCAGTTGCCTTTAATTATTGTTGTAATTTCCTTAAAGTTGAAAAATTATGCTTTGTTTTCACGAGGTATTATTTGCCATTATTCTGCGTAGTTAAATGGTGACATACTACTACTTGATTCATTTCCATTGTCATTTTATTTTTATTATACTGTTACACATTTCACTATGTCTTTTATTATTCCAGTAGGGCCGGACCTGACCTCGTCACTATTCTACCGAGGTTAGGCTTAGCACTTACTAGGTACCGCTGTGGTGTACTCATACTACGTTTCTGCACATCTTTTTGTGCAGTTCCAGATATATCCTACCAGCCCATACACCGGTGAGCTACCTGCATACTGAGATTTCGACGTATATATGCCAGCGTCCGTAGACTCTGGAGTCCCCTTCTATCCTTATTATGTTGCTTCCTTATTTTCTATAGACTCTGATATATATATAGATATTGCGGATAAAATCTTAGAAGATTGTGACTTATTTCTACCGGGTTTTGGGAGATGAAATTATGTGAATTGCAGATTTATTTATTTCATATTTCTATTATTATTCCGCATTGATAGGCTTACCTTGTCTTAGAGATTAGTTGTCATCACGAAATCCTACGGATGGGATTTGGAGTCGTGACAAGTTGGTATCAGAGCTCTAGGTTCATAGGTGTTATGAGTCACAAGCAGGTTTAGTGAATGTTTGGAAATATTCACTTCCTAACATCACAACTCATAAATAGGAAATATTCACTTCTTTGATTCCTTATGGTGAGCATCCATTGAGGACACTCACAACTGGATCCGATGATCAGACACCCGCGCCCTCTGATGGAGCCGCAAGAGGCCGGGGTCGGGGCAGAGGCCGAGCCAGAGGCCGAGGATGACCATGTGGTGCAGCCAGAGGACCTCCACAAACTATTGCAGAAGAGCCACCAGTAGCTCTAGTTGGAGAACATGCACCTGAGACGCCTGTTACAACCCCTGCACTTCAGGAGAGTCTTGCTCACTTTTTGAGCATGTTTGGTACTCTAGCTCAGGCAGGGTTGATTCCACTTACTCCTGCCACATCTCGTACCAGGGGAGGAGCACAGACTCCTGCCGGCCCTACTCCAGAGACACGGGCCCATGTTGGCCATGCCCCAGAAGTTATACCAGTGAAGCCATTTCTTCCAGTTCGGCCCATGGTTAGGGCAGCAGTTTCAGAGGGGGAGTAGCTCATGCTCGAGAGGTATAAAAGTACGACCCTACCACTTTCAGCGGTTTAGCTTCATAGGATGCTCACGTTTGTTTTGCGGAATGTAACCGTATCCTCCCTACTATGGGTATTGTGGATTCCATAGGGGTTTCTTTCACGGCGTTCCATATTAGAGGAGCGGCCTACCAGTGGTGGCGGGCTTATGAGTTGGATAGTCTGGCTGAGGCATCTTCACTTACTTGGACTCAATTTTCTGATATATTCTTGAGAGAATATATTTCTCATAGTCTTAGAGATGCATGTCGCGCAGAGTTTGAGCAGCTGCGCCATGGTTTTATGACCATGTCAGAGCATGCAGTCCGATTCAGTGATTTGGCTAGGCATGCACCAGCCTTAGTTGCTACTGTTCGTGAGCGGGTTCGCCGATTTATTGAGGGTCTCCACCCTAGTATGACATTCAGTATGGCCCGACAGCTAGAAATGGACATCACATACCAACAGGTGGTGTCAATTGCTAGAAGATTGGAGGGTATGCGGATCCGAGAGATGGAAGAGAGAGAAGCTATGAGACCCCAATATTCAGACACGTATAATAATTCTCATGCCCCAATTACAGCCCGTCATTGTAGAGGCTATGTGAGTCATCCTATTCATTCAGCACTTCCAGCTTCCAGTGGTATTCTGGCTACTCCCAGACCTCAAGTTCCATATTATGCACCGAAGTGTCTATTGTACCTCATGTACATGGTGATTTTAGCGGTCAGTCTAGTCGATCAGGCCCGAGCTAGTCCCAGCATCCGTGCACTCCGAGGGTTTATTTTTAGTGTGGTGACAATCATCATATTATGAGGGATTTCCCCAGATATAGGAGGGGTGCACCTCCACATACTTCTTAGGCCCCACCCATCCACAGGGCCATCAGGCTTCTCAGACCATGATTACTGCACCAGTTACTACTCCACCTGCTCAGCCAGTTAGAGGTGGAGGTCGGATAGGTAGAGGTCGCCCTAGAGGGGGAGGCAAGACCAGATATTATGCCCTTCCTGCTAGGACAAAGGTCATTGCGTCCGATTTTGGTCTCTCATAGAGATGCATCAGTCTTATTTGATACACGCTCCACTTATTCTTATATGTCATCTTATTCTGCCCCATATTTGGACGTATCTCATGATTCTTTGAGTTCTTCTGTTTATGTATCTACACCTGTGGGTGAATCTATTATTGTGGACCGCGTATATTGGTCATGTTTAATTGTTATCAGTGGTTTTGAGACCAGAGCTGATTTATTATTGCTTAGTATGGTGCATATCGATATTATTTTGGGCATGGACTGATTGTCTCCCTATCACGTTATTCTTGCTTGTTACCCCAAGATGGTGACGTTGGCTATGCAAGGTCTGCCATGACTAAAGTGGAGAGGTTCCTCAGATTATATTCCTAGCAGGGTTGTTTCATTTCTTAAGGCTCAACAGATGGTTTGAGAAGGGGTATGATGCGTATCTGGCCTATGTGAGAGATGTTAGTATTGATACTCATAGTGTGGAGTCAGTTCCTATAGTTAGGGATTTTTCAGATGTATTTCCAGTGGATCTTTCGGGTGTGCCACCCGATAGGGATATTGACTTTGGCATTGATTTGTTATCGGGCACTCTCCCCATTTCTATTTCACCATATCGTGTGGCCCCAACAGAGTTGAAAGAATTAAAAGAGCAGTTACAGGAGCTGCTTGATAAAGGGTTTATTCGGCCTTGTGTATCGCCTTCGGGTGTTCCTGTCTTATTTGTGAAAAAGAAGGATGGTTCTATACGAATGTGTATTGATTATTTCCAGTTGAACAAGGTTACAATGAAGAACATGTATCTATTGCCTCGTATTGATAACCTATTTGATCAACTTCGGGGTTCCAGGGTGTTCTCTAAGATTGACTTGCATTCAGGCTACCATCAGCTGATGATTTGGGAGCCATATATCTTGAAGACTGCTTTCCGGACTCGGTATGGTCATTATGAGTTTCTTGTAATGTCATTTGAGCTGACCAATGCCCTAGCAGCATTTATGCATTTGATGAACAATGTATTTCAGCCTTATCTTGACTCCTTCATCATTGTATTTATTGACGACATTTTAGTGTATTCACGAAATCGAGAGGACTGTGCTTCAGACTTTGAGAGAAAAGAAGTTATATACAAAATTTTTGAAGTGTAAATTCTGTCTTGATTCAGTGGGATTTCTAATCATATAGTTTCGTGCGAGGGGATCAAGGTACATCCAAAGAAGATTTAAGCAGTGCAGAGTTGGTCTAGGCCGTCCTCAGCTACGGAGATCCAGAGTTTTCTTGGTTTTGTAGGGTATTATTGCCGATTTGTAGAGGGTTTCTCTTCTATTGCTGCACATATGATCAAATTGACCCAGAAGGGTGCTCCGTTCAGGTGGACCGAGGAATATGAGGAGAGCTTCCAAAAGCTCAAGACAACTTTGACTATAGCCCCAGTATTGGTATTACCTACAGGTTCAGGGCCTTATATTGTGTATTGTGATGCGTCGCATATTGGTCTCGGCGTAGTGTTGATGCAAGATGGTAGGGTGATTGCCTACATGTCCAGATAATTAAAGGTACATGAGAAGAACTATTTGTTCCCTGACCTTTAGTTAGCAGCTATTGCTCATGCCTTGAAGATTCGGCGGCATTATTTGTACGGTGTCCATTGTGAGGTCTACACCGATCACTGGAGTCTACAACATCTATTTAAATAGAAGGATCTTAATTTTAATTTGCGGCAACGGAGATGGTTAGAGTTGCTTAAGAATTATGATATCACCATTCTCTATCATCTCGAGAAGGCCAATGTAGTGGTCGATGCCTTGTGTCGTAAGGCGGAGAGTTTGGGCAGCTTAGCATATTTGCCGGTAGGAGAGAGGCCTTTAGCTTTGGATGTTCAGGCCTTGGCCAACCACTTTGTTAGATAGGATGTTTCCGCGTTGAGCCGATTTTTGGCTTATATGGTTTCTCAGTCTTCTCTTTATGATCCATTCAGGGAGCGTCAGTATGATCACCCCCATCTGCTTGTCCTTAAGGATACAGTTCAGCACGATGATGCCAATGAAGTCACTATTGGAGATGACGGTGTATTACGGATGTAGGGCAGGCTATGTGTACCCAATGTAGATGTCTTGCGTGAGTTGATTCTCTAGGAGGCTCATAGTTCGCGGTACTCCATTCATTTGGGTGCTACAAAGATGTATCAAGACTCAGAGGAAGTGCGATGCAGTTTGGGTGATTGTGGATAGATTGACCAAGTCAGCTCATTTCATTCCTGTGGTTACTACTTACTCTTCGGAGCAGCTAGCTCAGGTCTACATTCACGAGATTGTTAGGCTTCATGGCTTACTAGTATCTATCATATCTTACTGGGGTACACAGATTACGTGACGGTTGTGGAGAGCAGTACAGCGAGAGTTGGTACCCGGGTAGAGTTGAGTATAACATTTCACCCTCAAATCGATGGACAGTCCGAGCACACTATTCAGATATTAGAAGATATGCTTCGTGCCTGTGTGATGGACTTTAGGGGTGCTTAGGGTCAGTTCTTGCCACTTACAGAGTTTGCTTACAATAACAGCAGTCGAGCATTCAGATGGCTCCGTATGAGGCCTTGTATGGTAGGCAGTGTCGATCTCCAGTGGGTTGCTTCGAGCCGGGCGAAGCTAGACTATTGGGTACGGACTTGGTTCAAGATAATTTGGAAAAGGTTAGGTTGATTCAGGATCGACTCCGTACAGCCCAATACAGACAAAAGAGTTATGCGGATCGGGAGCAGGCCTTGCTCCGGATTTCGCCTATGAAGGGTGTTATGAGGTTTGGAAAGAAGGGCAAGTTGAGCCCGAAGTATATCGGACCTTTTGAGATTCTTGAGAGAGTTGGAGAGGTGGCTTCAAAACTTACACTACCACCTAGTCTCTCTGCAGTTCATCAAGTGTTCCATGTTTCCATGCTCCAGAAGTATCACGGCGATCCGTCTCATATGATCTATCTTATGTCGAGTAACCAATGGCCATTTTGGATAGACATGTTAGAAATCTAAGATCAAAGAGCATTGCTTCAGTGAAAGCATTGGAGGGGTCATCCGTTCTAGGAGGCGACTTGGGAGACCGAGCATGATATTCACAGCTGTTATTCTCATCTTTTCACCACTCCGGGTATAATTCTAAAACTCGTTCGAGGATGAACGTTTATTTAAGAGGGGGAGGATGTAACAACCCGGCCAGTCATTTCAAAAGTTGTAGACCTGTTACACCATTCACTGCTCATTTTGTACTTTATAACTGTTATGTGACTTGCCGGGGTAATTGGTTCGGGTCCGGTGAGATTTTTAGAATGAATTGGAACACTTAGTTTCAAAGTTTAAAACTTAAGTTGAAAAGGTTGGCTGGATGTCGACCTATGTGTAAACGACCCCTTAATAGAATTTTGATGATTTCAACAGCTCCATATGGTTATTTAGGACTTAGGAGCGTTTTCAAAATTTTATTTTGAAGTTTGTAGTTAAATTAGGCTTGAAATGGCTAAAATCAGAATTTAAGTTAGGAAGTTTGACCGGGAAGTTGAGTTTTTGATATCGGGATTGGAATCCAATTCTGAAAATTTTCATAGCTTCGTTTTTTCATTTATGACTTGTGTGCAAAATTTGAGATCAATAACTTGATTTGAGATATTTCGGCATCGAATGTAGAAGTTGGAAATTCTTAAGTTTCATTAAGCTTGAATTGGGATGTGATTTGTCATTTTAGCGTTATTTGATGTGATTTGAGGTTTTGACTTTGTCCGTATGATATTTTAGGATTTGTTGGTATATTTGGTTGAGGTCCCGAGGGCTTCGGGCAAGTTCCTGATGGCTAACAGATTGAATTTCAGACTTGCAATGCTGCTGGAATGTTTCTGATGCCTGTTCTGGTTTCCTTCTTCACATTCGCGAAGAGGAAGTGTGGACTGGCAAATTTTGTGCTTCGTGTCCTCTACCGAGGGCACGCGTTCACGATGGGTTGAGGTGCAAAGCTTCTCTTTGGCGATCGAAGCCCCGCGTTCGCTAAGGGGAAATGGCCGGAGAGGATTTTTGCGGCTTGTACTCGCAAAGGCCAATCCAGGCAAGGCATCGCGTTTGCGAGGTTGCCTTCGCGTTTGTGAGGTTGCCTTCGCGTTCATGAAGGGCAATGTTTGGCAGCACAATTTTGTGCTTCGAGAATACGAGGCACTGACCGCGTTCGCGAAGAAGACATGTCTGGGCAGAGAGTTTAAGTTCATAAAACGGGACTTCGTCCCATTTTCCATTTTTGAGGAATTAGAGCTCGGGGGGAGGCGAATTTTGAAAAATGTTATATGTTCTTATGGAATTGATTCTATAATTTTTCTTGACTATATCGAATTAATTATGACTAGATTCGAGCCGATCGGAGTTAGAAAATCGAGGAAAGTCATACTACTTGACTAATTGAGCGCGGTTTGAGGTAAGTGACTTGTCTAACCTTGTGTGAGGGATATTCTCCTAGGATTGATATTGATGTGATAACCGTAATGTGTTAAAAGTGAGTACACGAAGTGACGAGTGTGTACAAGGGCAAAATGTGGAAGATTATGTTTTTAAATAGTGTAGATCATTGTTGCATATTAGTGAAATTATTTTATCTTGTTATATTCCTCATTATTGATCTGATTTATATACTTTAAATTCTCTTGACCTTTTCCTGCTAATTGTTTTTACCTGTTTAGTTGAAACGTGGTTTCTTTTATTATGTGCATTATTTGAAGGTGGAATTTCTTTAATTTAAATATTAATATTGTGATATTTTAAATATGGTACTGAGGCAACGTATTAAAAATTATGAAATATTATTTTTGATGAGTTATTTATTACCGAATATTTTGTGATATTTTGTACTCATTGTGATTGAGCCCTGAGCTCCCTGTTGTGGAAAATATTGTTGATGTTCTTTATTTTTGCAAATTGAATTATTTGGGCACTTCAGGTGCAAATTGTGATATATTGTGATATTGATATGCATGCGGTGTTATAAGGTCTTGGTGTTGAAACGTATGCGGTGAGATAAGGGTGGCTTGATACGCGTAGCTAGTAGGGGAACTACTAGAAGTCATGCGGTGAGATAAGGGTTGCTAAAACGTGGGATGTTATATCGTGAAAAAATATTTTCTTTAAAATAAATCGTGAAGGCTCCCGCGGTGATATAAGGAAATGAGATATTGTGAATTTACTTATGAATTGGGACTACGAGGCGGTAACTCGGGAGTGCCCTTGTTGATATTTATTTATGGTCGTAGTTGCCTTTGATTATTGTTGTGATTTCCTTACAGTTGCAAAATTCTGTTTTGTTTCTGCGAGGTATTATTTGCCATTATTCTGCGTAGTTAAATGGTGACATACTACTACTTGATTCATTTCCATTGTCATTTTATTTTTATTATATTGTTAAACATTTTACTATGTCTTTTATTATTCCAGTAGGGCCTGACCTGACCTCGTCACTACTCTACCGAGGTTAGGTTTGGCACTTACTGGGTGCCGTTGTGGTGTACTCATACTACGCTTCTGCACATCTTTTTGTGTAGATCAAGGTACATCCTACCAGCCCAAACATCAATGAGCTACCTGTGTACGGAGACTTCGAGGTATAGCTACCAGCATCTGCACACTCCCGAGTCCCCTTCTATACTTATTATGTTGTTTCCTTATTTTGTGTAAACTCTGATATATAGAGATATTGAGGATAAATTATTAGAAACTTGTGTCTTATTTCTACTGGGTTTTTGGGAGCTGTAATTATGTTAATTGCATATTTACTTATTTCTTATTTCTATTTTTATTCCGCATTGATAGGCTTACCTAGTCTTAGAGACTAGGTGCCATCACGACATCCTACGGAGGGGATTTGGGGTCGTGACACTTATGAGAGGAGCAAATCAATTGGTGCAGCACTGCTTTCATGGCGTGAGTTCTCAATTCTCATTTTGGAGAAGTTTGTGCCATAGACCCGTAGAGAGGAACTGCGTAGGCAGTTCGAACATCTCTGTAGGAGGACATGTCGGTTACCCAGTATGAGATGAGGTTTTCAGACTTGGCTCGTCATGCAGTTTGTTTGATTCCCACTTAGAGGCAAAATATTAGGAGGTTCATTAATGGCCTCAACCAGTAGTTTTGTTTTATTACGACTCTAGGGAACGTAGTAGGTGCTAAGTTCGACGAGGTGGTCGACAGTGCTCGACAACTAGAAATAGTCCGTACTCAGGAGCGTGAGGAGAGGGAGGCCAAGAGGTCTCGTGGTCCGGGTAATTACAGCGTTGTTCCGTTTGGGGGACAGTCCTATCATAGAAGGGGTCGACCTTATAGGACCGATCAGATGGCTTGTTCGGCTTATCGTGGTGCATCTGCTAGCCATGGTTCATATAGTACTCCACTGAGTCAGGCATCTCTTAGTGAACTTCCCGCTCAAAGTTCATCTCGTCCACCATCAGTGCAGGGTTCATCTATACCAGATTCTTCTAGTAGTTATTCTGGTTCTCGAGATCCACCTGACTACTTGTCGCCATTGTTAGAGAAGGGTTGTTTTGAGTTTGTAGATTCGGGTCATATGAAGAGACATTGTCCCTGCCTTTCGTGAGGTCTAGTTGTGAAAAGGAGTTAGGCGATGGTTCCTGCACCAGTTATTCCACCACCCGCCCAGCCAGCATGGGGTGGGGCACATGCAGCT
>AWOL01S0017284.1:0-22551 GCA_000715115.1 Nicotiana otophora
ACACTACCCTCCTCAGACCCCACTAGTGGGATTATACTGGGTTATTGTTGTTGTTGTTGTTGTTATTGTTGTATATAAGAAAATTATTTTACAATATTCTGTAAATCACAAATTTTGTATGTTGTATAATCTTTTTATTTATTTATAAATGAAGTATAACTCCATTAATTTGAGGTATTGTGGCGAAAAGATAGCATATCTTTGCAAATGCTAATTTATCATTTATTTTTTAATTTGTGTTTATGGTACTATGGTGTTCATTGTACAAAGTTGTTAGTGTTACTATTATATTTGCGTTCATCTTGGACTTTGGTGGATTAGTATGACTGTATTTCATTTTCTGTACAATATAATTTATTGTATTTCTCTTTTATCCGGCACATATACGACTCCTTTTTCTTTTTTAAAGTATTGAAGTTGACATTTTTCCCCACGTAGGGTATAAAAGGAAATTATTTTGGGATATTGAGGGCCAATTGAAATAATGTGCCTCCACCAGATGAATGCAATAAGACATGAATTATTATTATTATTATTATTATTATTATTATTATTATTATTGTGCTCAACTAGATGACATGGATTTTGTCATATGGTGGGCTATCTAGATTAAACACTCAAATTCAATTATGGTCGCACACTTTTTCGCTATAGACATAAAACAAAATAATGATTTTAACATTATGTTAAACCTTCCCCTTATACTGTTTATTAAAATAATAATGCTCTCAAAACCTAATAACTATTTTATTGATTATTTATCACTTAAATACCATTATCTTCTCTTGGCATGATTAGAGTAACATATTTATAATTATTGTTCAATCAAGAATCGACTTTTTCCCCCTTTGTACCTGCCAAGGTCTAAGATCCTGTCACGCAATAAGAAAAAATGCCACAATGATCACATAAATACAGCACTATGTCGCATAGCCGGATATCATCACATTTATTTAAATTCAATACTTTTGATATAGAGTATAATTAATGTGTAAGAATTTATTAAAAATATAATAAATAATAGATTTAAACCAGTATTTTTAAAAATAAAATTATTAAAGATTGAAATCATAAAATTTGAATCATAATATATATGTAATATCTATTTTGTTCTATTCAAGATGATTTTATCTTACACTTGTCACTATGATGAGAGTGCATTTAATATTCTTATGTTTGACTAAATACATATATTTTTGGTTTTTATTAATCGTAGTTCAAATTTATTTCTTTATGGTTTATATCGGTATACAACATTAATCTTCCGAGTTAATTTTATCCATGGTCATTGAACTTTTTTGTTTGTTACCCAAGAGTCACTTTTTTTTTTGTTATGTAAAAATCATTTAACTTTGTGTTCATTACTCAAAAGTCACTATTCTTTTTTTTGTTATACAAAAATCATTTTACTTTGCTCTAGTTATCACAAAAGTCACATTTGCCAGATTTTATAATATTTTTACTTGAAAAGTCTATTATACCCTTGTATTATATAAATCTTCATATTTATATAATACCTTCTATATTATATACTGTATAATATATTTTTACCTAGGTATTTTATTTATAACTAAAATAACTTAATATTATTTATTTATTATTTTTATAATATATTCGTACATTTAATTTTTCCTTAACTGATTTTATTTTTAATTTTTACCTGTGTTTTATAAAATCTTGTCAAAGTGATTATCGTGTCAAAGTATCTTTCTTTATTTTATTACACAAAAATTATTTTACTATGGTCTAGTCATGATAATCACTTTGACAAGATTTTATAAAACTTTCACCTGAAAAGTCTATTATGCCCTTTACATTATAAATCCTCCAATTTATGTAATCCATTCTAGATTATATATTTTATAATATATTTTTACCAAGAAATTTTACTTACAATTAAAATAATTTTATATTATTTTATTTATTATTTTTATAATATATTAGTACGTTTAATTTTCCCATGATACTGAATTTATTTAATCATATTCAAGCATGAACATATTTTCAAAAATGAAAACGACAAAAATATATTTATCTGAAATAACAAAAACGGATTTGTTTAACAAATTATAATTTTTTTATAGTCAGTAAAACTTTTAATTTTTTTTAAAAGATATTTGAGTTTAATATTAAATTCTAAGCTTTATCTGTTGATATTATTTATTTGAAATTGTTAATCTAATGTGAGTTTACTAAATGTTGGTATTTTATTTATTGGATTAACGAATATAGCTTGATTGATAAATCTGTGAGCTTTGATTTTATAATTCTTATTAAAAATATTTCATTAGGAGTGGTTAAGAACGCTGACGTGAGATTTGTTCATAGTAAAGTTACTGACAAATTTAATAACGCTACCAATATATCTTGAAAATTAACGTTAAGGAAAAATTAAATATACGAATATATTATAAAAATAATAAATAAAATAATATTAAGTTATTTTAGTTATAAATAAAATACTTAGGTAAAAATATATTATACAGTATATAATATAGAAAGTATTACATAAATATGAAGATCTATATAATATCAAGGGCATAATAGACTTTTCAAGTAAAAATATTATAACATCTCGCAAATGTAACTTTTGTGATAATTAGAGCAAAGTAAAATGATTTTTGTGTAACAAAAGAAAGAAAAGTGACTTTTGAGTAATAAATACAAAGTTAAATGATTTTTACATAACAAAAAAGTAACTTGTGAATAACAAACACAAAAATTCAATAACTATCGATAAAACTAACTCTAATCTTCCTTCACATACATATGAAAAGAAAGTCATTGTATTGATTCATCAACTTACTTTAACCTACAATCACCATAGATATGTGAACTCATGCAACTGTTTCACTTGATCAAGAGCTAGGAATTTACTAATTCAATTTTATATATTAGTGACACTAAGAAAAATGTTAAAAGAATAATTAAAACGTTAATTTGATAGATAAAATATATACCGTTATGAAAATTATATAGAATACTATTCTCTTCGTCTCAATTTTTGTGAAGTGGTTCAGATTATAAGGATCAAAACACCTACAATAATTAACTATGTGAATTCAAACATAAATTTTTAAAACTTTTAATTTAAAAATTACATCAACAATACTATTATACATTAACTTAGTTATTAATTCAAAATATTTAAAAAGAAGTGAGAAATTGTAGTCAAAGAAAAAATTATTTTCCAATAATGATATTTCAGGTAAATTAAGACGGAGGGATTATTATTAGTGAAATCAAATATAATGACACATTTTGAAATGAAAATGCTATCCATAAGTTAAAACTGGTGGAGCATTAAACAATATTTGGTCAGTAGAATCTACATTCTTTATAAGATTAATACTAATCTAACCATTGTAATAACATCACTAACTTACTTCCAAAACTGCCAGCTTTGCATGAAACAGTACTCATCAAATCTCTCTCTCTATATATATATCTGACACACGCGCGCGCGCACACACAGACAGAGCAGTATAGCTAGAGATGCAAACTGATGTTGAGTTTTTTGTTTTGTTTGCTCTGTAAATGCTTCTTCAGGAAAGAGAAACAGTGAACGAAAAAAGTTAGTTTTTCTGAAGCAGCAATGACTGCAAAAATACAAAAAAAGCCACAACAGACTCTTCTTTTTGCGGCCACAATTCCCCCCCCCCCCCCTCCTTTTCAAGAATTGGGTTTTAGTCACTTTCTTCAAATATTGAAGTCTCTTGAGCTCTTTTATTGAAGATAAGTAAAAAAAAGAGAATCTTTCTTTAAACTCAGCATATTCAGCACATAACTAATGGTGGTTTTCTACTGAAAGGGGTTGAAGTTACCAAATTGGTTTGCTGTTTCCTGTGGCTGATATTGATTGGGGTAGTGGTCTGAGCTGAGCTGACCCCACGTGAGAATTCTTGCACTAGCTTAAAAAAAATCAAATCTTGTTTTTGGATATATACAGTGTTCTTGAACTGTTTCATTTCCAATTTTGGCTTTCCCTGAGAGGATGGCTTCGGGAATGGAAATTGATGAAGAGAATAATAATGAAAGTAAAGGAGGGATGTGGGATTTAGAGCAAAAGCTGGATCAGCCTATGGATGAGGAAGCTGGAAGGCTAAGGAATATGTATAGAGAAAAGGTATAAGATGTAGCTTTCTTTATTGATTCCCTAGAAATAGGTTTATGTCAAAGATACCTTTCTTTTTCTTTTTCTTTTTCTTTTTTTGGGACCCTTTGCTTTCTGCTTGCTTTACTGGTTTAGTGCTTCTTTTCTTTCTTTCTTTCTTTCTTTCTTTGGTATGCGGCCAAAGTTTAATAGGTTAGCATCAGTTATTCAGCTTGAAGAATCTTGGATTGTTTCTTACCTACTTGATCTTAATGCACGAGTAATTTGCAGTCTCATAAAATAGATATGTAAAGAATTAGATGGATCTTGTAAGACTTGAATTAATGTATCTGCCACTGAATGATTGGTTAGATATTCAATTAAACTTAGAGGATGATTTTAGGATGATATCAAATATCATGTATCACATGTATATGTACATACACATACATAAGTATGCATGTGTGTGTGTGTGTGTGTGTGTGTATACATATGTAGTTCATCGTGTGTGCACTTGTTTACTTCATCTTTATGAACACTATGATGAAAGCAGATGATTGAAATTGTACATCCTCTGCAGACTTGTGTCTGATTTCGTAGATCACAAAATGAATGAACCAGTGGACCATTTTAGTACTGGTCATTGTTTTAGCCAGTTGCCTGATTGACTTTGTCTTAATGCAGAAATTCTCTACATTGTTGTTATTGCGGCTTGCTTATCAGAGTCTTGGGGTGGTGTATGGGGACCTTGGGACATCTCCCTTGTATGTCTACAACAATACATTTCCCCATGGAATTGATGATCCAGAGGATGTCATTGGAGCACTTTCATTAATTATATACTCTCTTACGCTTATCCCTCTCCTCAAGTATGTTTTCATTGTATGTAGAGCAAACGACAATGGCCAAGGTAAGCTGATTTTGCACAAATCTCACTCTTATGATTAATTTAGTCATGCCTCGTACCTGTATATATATGCATGTCCTGTGATTAATAAGTGTTCCATCGCTGCATCAAAAAGGCTTAGCAGATTTCCTTCCTCAATGAAATGTCGATTCCATATGTAGCTGAAAATTCTAACTCTGTGCTACTAAGACATTTTAAGTAAGGCATATATGCTGTCTTACCTTGATTTTCGACCTTAATTGGATAGAAGCTAGGTCACCTTGCTCCCTTGTCCGGCAGTTTGAAGACCGGTAAATTAAAGAGACACCTGCAATTTCTAGGTTACCAACTTGGAACCTAGCATTGAAAATCAGGGCTAGCAATCAACAGGATGTGTGAAAGAGTATGTGTCTGTAAGGTGAGAAGAGGGACAGAAGATATAGAGCAGATACATCAAGAAACTGATCCACCTAATGAGCAGTATTCTGGAGTTGCTCTCTTATTGGAGAAAATGAAACAAAGGTGGAGCTGTAGGTATGGCCACGAAAGAATATTCTGAGCTGAAAGGCATGGTGCTGCTGATTTCTCCTAGTTGGACACAGAAGATTCCTTTATTTTCTGTAGTATTCTGCATGATTTTCGCCAATGGTAGGACATTTGTTTCAGATTTGACATGGTCTACCAAATTGTCTCTTTCTTGCAATTTCTTTTTGTAACACTAGGCAAATCCCATATCGGTAAACACGAGAGAGATGTTGGATATATAAGGAACCATGCTTTAAATCCTAGTGACACGTTTTAAAGTCGTGCGGGCCTAGGTCCAAAGCGGACAATATCACTAGTTGGCTGGGCTGTTGCACATGGTATCGGAGTTACTCCGCGTGCAACCTTGAGAGATAATGGGGCAAACCTCAGCGTTCAACTGAGTTGAGGAAAATCCCTATAAGGTGGGACAACCCTCAGTGTTTAACTGAGTTTAGGTAAATCCAGGAAGGTGGGGCAAGCCTCAGCGAGGACGCTGAGTCCCTAAGAGGGGATGTATTGGCAATACACGGGAGAGATGCTGGATATAAGAAAGCATGCCTTAGACCATAGTGACACGTTTTAAATTCGTGCGGCATAGGTCCAAAGGAAAATATCACTAGTGGTCTGCGGGTTACACTTTTATGTGATTTGCTTAACATAGAAATCCATATATGGTTTTAAAAGTTGTTTTCAAAAACAAAATGGTCATTGCTCCTCAAGCTATTATGGTGATGCTACTCAGCTTCTACTCCTCTTTTTGGAATGCATTGTAATTTATGTTTCCATACGCTTCTTCTCCCCATTCATTTTCATGTCAATAAATTGGTATACGACAACAATCCACCTGTACGTACCTTCATAAAGACACCATTTTTGCTCCACATAGATAGGACAAACGGAAAGAACTTCTAGTATGCAAGAGCATGGTTGCTATTCTCATTCCCCTTGCTCAATTTTTCTAAACCTACAAATGTATTTATAGAAAGTTGTATGCTACTTTGAGTAAATAGAAAGTTAAGATCAACAAAGAAAGCTTTCTGATCCTATTAAAGATTATACCCTGCAGAAAAACACTTCATCCTTACCAGCAACAGCATAGTGTCTTTCCATTCTTGTTGTCACAGTGATCTCAATATCTAATAGCTAAACACATTAAGCAATGATGTGGCAAAGAATAGTTTCTTGCATCAGCCTCAAGGCAAAGAACAATGTTGAAACAAGTTAGAATGAGTCTTACAGTCACTCAATCCTACTAACATGCAACCCTGAAAATTCATCTCACACCTCTCAAATTAAGGCACCATACTTAAGGAGGTATACTAAGATTCATGACACACGATTTTCTGTTCTGGGACTGTAAATAATAAAGAGGGTTAGGTCTTGTTAACCCGTTATATATACCACAGTCCACTTTTTCTGTCGCTGTATCAGATGAAGCACTCAATCTATTGCAGTCGACTAGTCTCACTTTCTGGAGAAAGAAAAGACAGTTTTTGACATCTCCGAAGGCGGTCTGCCCCGTTCCTTTGCCATAAGCTTAGTCTAATGGGAGATTTTCAATCACAAGGATCTGTCTTTTGAAGTCCTCTCAAATTAAAGAGTTAAAAGTGTCTCAAAAACCGAATCTTAGAAAGTATGTGCCCTCAATTACCACCAAATGATAGCCTAAAAAAAGTGCAGTTCAGAATTCAACTATGTTTGGTGCAGAAAGCAACCACTTTGGTCTGCCTATCATTGTCCATAGGCTGACTCCATTAGACAAGAGCACCCCTATTGATATTTGATACTGAGTGGCCCATTGGTAAGCTATAAGTAGCCCCTATTGCTATAAGGACAGAATGGAGCAATTTGAAATGGAGGCAAAAGACAGATTATCTCTCATCTATATTAATGCCCTTGCTGAATATTTTCTAGCTTGACAAGCGATATCAGAGTTCAATTATCGAGACTGCTTGCCAAAAGAACCTTCTTTTACGTGATTGTCTCATCGATAGTAATGCCTTTTCATGAAGGAATATTAATGCTTTTTGTGTGCGCCGCTTTGTTGAGCAATAGAGGTTATTTATTTACTGCAGCGAACCAATTTTTCTAAGTTTGATAATGTTATGGAGGCTTCACAAAGTAAAATTGAGCTTCATGTTAATATCAGGCATTTTATTTTAACTATGTTTTTGAATTCCTCATAACTGAATATGTAACTATAGTGAAACAAGAGAAACATTTTCTAATTATTACTTGGTAACTCATCAGTTTAATCTAATTGAAAGGGCTCTCTGCAGTAGCATCAGCTACATTTCCCAATGCAAGAGCATATGTACTTTATGATGCACTACAATGGCATAACTGAATTTACCATTTTCAGGTGGGACTTTTGCTCTTTATTCGTTACTTTGTCGACATGCTAAGATAAACACAATTCCAAACCAACACCGAACTGATGAGGAGTTGACAACTTACAGCCGTAGCACATTCCATGAGCATTCATTTGCTGCAAAAACAAAAAGATGGTTGGAGGCATATCCGTTCAGGAAGAATGCACTTCTTATTCTTGTAGTTGTTGGCACTTGCATGGTAATCGGCGATGGAATTCTGACTCCTGCCATTTCAGGTATACTAGTGTGAAGTTCATCTTATACTTGCCAGCTTGTTAATGACTAAGTTGAAGTTCATTAATTATTATCAAAGAAAAGTATACTTTTAGTTTGAAATAAATAAGTACTTATGCAGAATATTTTTCTCAGTTCTTTCAGCTTCTGGTGGGATCAAGGTGGACCATCCGAAGATGAGTAACGGTACTACACTACTTTCCAAATATTTTTCTTTGTTAATCACATCTTGTTTACTTGCATCTCTTTAAGTTATTGATGATAAAAAAATTCATGTCTGTGCTCCTCTTTATGCAGATGTAGTTGTGGTTGTTGCTGTCATTATATTAGTTGGTTTGTTTAGCTTACAACATTATGGCACAGACAGAGTGGGTTGGCTGTTTGCGCCAGTTGTGCTGCTTTGGTTTCTCTTAGTAGGAGGTATTGGCATCTATAATATCTGGAAATATGATAGCTCTGTTTTGCGGGCTTTTTCTCCGGTTTACATATATCGGTATTTTAGAAGGCGAAAAAGTGAAGGTTGGACATCACTGGGAGGGATCATGCTCAGCATTACAGGTCTTTTCCTCTTGACCTTTCCCCTTTTTTCAAACACCTCTTCTGTGTGTTCTTAGACAAAAGTTTATTAGTGCAAAAAGAAACATGTGTGTGTGTTCCTACTTATATATGTTTGGCTGTCTATTTCAGGAACAGAGGCACTTTTTGCTGATCTTGCTCATTTTCCAGTGTCAGCAATACAACTTGCTTTCACGGTCGTTTGTTTCCCATGCCTTCTTCTAGCTTATTCTGGACAAGCAGCATACCTCATGCAAAATAAGGATCATGTTGTTGATGCATTCTATCGATCTATTCCAGGTATTTCTTGCACTCTAACTGTGAGTATGTTAGAGGTATTTGTTTTTCTCCTCAATCGTGATAAAACGGATTAACAGTATGTAGACCTAAGAAGTCGTAATATCGATAGAGCTTTGAGTGCAGACTGGAGTATCTTTTGCATAGTGCACATTCAGTACACAGCAAAATAGCATGTTCCCACGAGTGAGACGCCTAAGGAGGACTTGTCACAAGCAAGGTGAGGCAGAAGAGCGGTGATAGAAAGGAGAATCTGAGACTTTCTTTTTCCTACAGGGTCTTATCCAATTTCTGTTTTAACTGATCTTTTACAAATGCAGAATTCTTAAATCATGCACCAACAACCTATAAAAGCTAAAGACTGAATATCTCTTTTTTGATAAGGTAAATAATTTTATTAATGTTGGGAAATACCCGTATACAAGAAGTACACCAAAAAATAGAGAAAACCTACTCAAATATCTCTACAAAATTCACCCACTCATCTATACAAACAAGGACCTCATGAGTGCATCCAAAAGAAACCAGAGACAAGAGGCTACTCCTCACATGTGCAAAATCAATCTCGACCCCTTCAAACGCTCTCCTATTTCTCTCCCTTCATAGCACCAGTTGACTTGTATGATCCTCCTCTTCCTCAGATTCTCGGCTGTCAGTATCACTTACCTAGCTGCCAATCGCACAAAGAAGCACACTTTTCTAGACGGAACCTTATCTCTTATAATGGAAAATTAAGAGAGGCAATCTTGAGCTGTGTCTTAGGCCCCAGAATTTATGGCTTATTGAAGGAACTATGTTAAAGAGATTCCTCAGTGTGCCTTGCTCCTTCAGAGTTTGCTTTTGATGATTGGTATTTGAGTTAGTTAATGACCCTTCTAGTTATGTACCAGACATAGATGCTTCTTTTTTTCCCATGTAACAAGACTTGAATACTACCACTGAGGCTGGTTCCCCATATCCTGTTTATATTAACATTTAACATGCTCTAATGATTAATATTCATGCCTTGGGTAGGCCAGGATCTTTATATCCATGGGGTGGAGGTTGTGGCTTGGAATTATGTACATAAATTCCTAAATATTATGAGCATATATCTGTGATATTGTTTGATAACTTACTCTGTTAATAGTACAAAGCAAAACGTCTTCTAATTCACACATATGAGAAAAGTATTAATTGGATTATATATCAAGTGATAGTGTACAATCTTTATGACGAATTACCATTTTCAGCCCTCCTTTGAAGAAAAGTGGGGAAACAAAGAAGAAAATAGAATGGAGGAAATGTTAGTAATAAAGGTGACATCAATTACCAAATTTACAAGTTATAATGTACCTGACAAAAATAACATGTTTTCCATAATGCAGAAAGCATATACTGGCCAGTTTTTGTGATTGCAACTCTAGCTGCTATTGTTGCAAGTCAAGCTACCATATCTGCAACGTTTTCCATAATCAAGCAAGCTCTAGCACTTGGCTGTTTTCCGAGAGTCAAGGTTGTACATACATCGAAGAAGTTCTTAGGGCAGATATATATTCCTGATATAAATTGGATCCTTATGGTTCTTTGCATTGCCGTTACTGCTGGATTTAAAAATCAAAGCCAAATAGGCAATGCTTACGGTGAGTTTGTGTCTTGCTGCTAATAATATATCTTGATTCCGTTTGGCCTTTTACTTATGCAATGATAGATTTAAGTCTTGATAAGATTAAATTTCCCGGGGGACAGTGCTCAAGCTACAAATCTATTTCTGTTTGTTGTCTTCCTTTAATGTCCTTACTAGTTGTTATGCTCTATTTTGCTGATAAGAGTTAATGCAATCAAACAGTTGCATGTTGATTTTCTAGGTTGCATGTTGATTTTCTATCTTTGTGGTACTTAATCAGGTCATCGTAGGTTACTGAAGTTCTCATTGTGTTTTTGCTGACATTTATATGCAATAGAGTTTAATTTTAGCAACAGTTAATCAGTCATATATGGTTTAAGTTTCTTTTTTGTTTTTTGCATTTTCATTTGAAGGAGAGAAAGATGGGGTCTCTGTAATGGTTCAGCAATAAAAGAAAAGTAGCGCATTAGTTTAAAGTTGTCTCAACAAAGTCAAACCAGAAGATGTACTCAACCATTTTCCATCATTTCATGTTTAGCCATGCTTTGAAATTTCTTCCTTGCCTTTGGTTTTTGTATTTACTGTTGACACCATACTTGAGCCTCATCTTGAAACTCACTTGTTGACATGGCATTTCTTGAACAACAGGAACAGCAGTCGTGATAGTCATGCTGGTGACGACACTCCTCATGACTTTGATAATGTTACTAGTTTGGCACTGCCATTGGGTTGTTGTTCTTATCTTCACTGTCTTATCTCTGGTGGTTGAATGTACCTACTTCTCTGCAGTATTGTTTAAGCTTGACCAGGGTGGTTGGGTTCCTCTTGTGATTGCTGCAGCTTTTCTTCTGATCATGTATGTATGGCATTATGGAACAGTGAAACGTTATGAATTTGAGATGCACAGCAAGGTATCTATGGCATGGATTCTTGGACTTGGCCCCAGTTTAGGATTGGTACGTGTGCCAGGAATCGGACTTGTGTACACCGAACTAGCTAGTGGCGTGCCACACATCTTTTCTCACTTCATTACCAACCTACCTGCTATACACTCAGTTATGGTATTTGTCTGTGTAAAGTATCTTCCTGTTTACACAGTTCCAGAAGATGAGAGATTCCTTGTGAAACGGATAGGACCAAAGAATTTTCACATGTTTCGATGTGTTGCAAGGTACGGTTACAAAGACCTCCATAAGAAGGATGACGACTTTGAGAAAAAACTCTTTGATAACCTCTTTATGTTTGTTCGACTGGAGTCCATGATGGATGGTTGCTCCGACTCTGATGAATACAGCTTATACGGACAGCAAACACAACATTCGAGAGATAACGGGAGCTCTTCTACTGCAAATATTGAGCTCAGTTATTCATCAATGGACTCGATAGCCCCTGTCAAATCTCATCCTCAGGGGAACAACACAATCACATCCTCAGGACATGAGAGCGGACAGACAGAAGTTGATGAAATGGAATTCTTAAATAATTGTAGAGATGCTGGTGTTGTACACATACTTGGGAACACTGTAATAAGAGCAAGAAGGGAATCCAGGTTTTATAAGAAACTAGCTATAGACTATATATATGCATTTCTTAGGAAAATATGCAGGGAAAATAGTGTCATCTTCAATATACCTCATGAGAGCCTCTTGAATGTTGGACAGATCTTCTTTGTGTAAATTTATTTGACGATCAATTCGAAATATTATGGATTTTGTTCAGAGTCTGTCATCTGATCTCACACATCAAAGGATTATCAAATATGTATATAACTTTTTTCATGATATCTTCTTATAGTTATCAATAAGTTCAGGTGTGGTAGATTGTAACTCAACAGTGAAAGTTTGCTTCAAGTGGTTAAAGATTTTATTGTGTTTGAATAAGTGGAAAAAGAGAACTATTACTGTTAGTTGCATTACAATTCTTTTGGATAATAAGTAATAGTAACTGTTTTGTTAATGCTTCTCCAAAGATGGATGCCACAGATTTATATGTTCAACTGGTTGCATTAAACGTACAAGTTGAAAAAACAAAATACGCCTTCAAAAAGTTTTAGATTAAATTATAAAACATTGCTGGCTTTGAAAATACTAAAATATAATTGCCTCGATGGGAACATAAAAAACAGCAAGTTTCCTAATTCAAATAATCTCCTGTAGACTTCCATTTGCATTGTGAACTAGCGAATATAACCTTCTCCTAATTTGCTTATACGAGATGATAAGCAATGAATATACTTTATTACCGAAAAGAATTTCCATAGTTTTCCTTATAATTTTTCACTATATTCCCCTCTAGAATAATGGAGAAAAAGTTAGGAGAAGATCCATTTGCTCTTTTCCTTTTTTCTGATTTTCTTTTGCATTTTGTATAACAGACAAAAAAAAAGAAATAATTTTTTTCTTACCTCCTATCCACTCCCCTTCTCTAGTTGCCAAACGAAGCAAACTCCAAATAGAGGCAAAATAAAATCACTTAAACTTGTAATATCACCAAGCATTTCTGAGGCCAAAGCTACATTTCCATTTATCATAGATACAAATGATGCCTTACAAATTGCAATATGTAACAAGATTTTCATGTTTTTAACGGGAATATATATAATCTATCGTTCATTAGTTTTTTCACAATGTTGTTTCACACCCTGAAGGAGACCACTCTCCTCACTCCAATGTTACAGAATAAACAGACTATACTTAGAAACTACTCATAAGAAACTTCCGTCACAGATACCAGGAAAGAAGACGCCACACCATCACTTGGGTTGCTTATTTTGGGTTGGATGAGCTAGTGGTCTTGTTGGACAGGCAGCAGCCATGGCACGTAAGCGTCTAGCAATTTCACTGAAAGATGGGCGGATGGCAGGATCCGGAGCCCAACATTGTTCCATAAGCATTCTCCACTCACTGTCGCAGAAGCTTGGCACAGGCGGTCTCAATGTGTTGCTTACAATACCACCTGCATACAGTACAAACGACACAAGCCTGCTTTTAAGAAGGATACAAGACTGCATTAATTTCCAAACTGCATCTGTGGTTTGTATAGCTTTCAGCTTTTACGTAGGATCGATCACACCATTTCTTTATATTTCTACCCAGCTTAGAACTAGTAGAAACTACAGGGAGGGACACCACCAAGGGATTCCTGCATGAGAATGAGGAGTGGAACACAATGGGAAAAAAACCAAAACAAAGAGAGAATTAAAAGGAATGAAGATTAAGTAGGGTTGAGGGGAGTGGTGCTCTATTCTAGATGTCTATCAATCAAATCAATTTCACTTCAATCCTAAACATAGTTGGGGTCAGCTATAAGAATCCTCTATATAATCTTCGCTCTATTCGAGCCCATTTGTCTTTTCGGTGCATTTCAATTCTCAGTTCCACATACCAAGTATTTTCTTGTATGTTCAAGCTGCACCTGACATTCTAAGTGGCTTCCTAAGTAAGAGATTAGAGGGAATAGGAACAAGCATTAAACTAGTTGAACCATGTTAGGCTTCAATATCTTTTTTAATATTGCCACTTATGGAATGCCCTTGCAGATATAGTTTTAAGATAAAAAAACATCTTATTAACTTGAGAAGACCAAAGTTTTGATCACGAAGTTCTAGATATTGATTTTTTTTTAAAGTGTAGCGGACTTCAGAAATTAGAGGATAAAAATTGGAAGCGCCTGAATTGACTAAATATGTCTATAAATGTTGTGCTTTTACTTTCAAGTGAAGAAACAACCTTCTGTTGCTTACTTTTAGACTGGACTCTTAACACTCCAGCCTTTATCCTTCATTAAGGCGTCATTTAGCAGGAAATATAGGATATAGCAAGTAATTTTATTGTCAGATGCAGGCAGCAAATGACAGCACAAAGTGCAATAAGCAATAGCAAGAGCAAAATGTTGGAAGGGATTGAGTAAAACAAACCTATAATTGCTCCATAGTGCATATTAGCATAAGGTTCCTCGCCAGTAAGGATTTCCCACAGCACAATCCCAAAGGAAAAGACATCGACCTGCAAAATTTTGATTTGTCACTACGAATGGCAACTAGTGCGTATAGGATTGCATTTTTTTCATGGTTCTTTCTATCCAAAAAGTGAAATTCCTGCTGATAAAGTTTTGGTCAAACAACATTTCAAAGAAAAAATTAGAAGGACGTGTTGCAAGAAAATAGAGGCTATTGAATGCAGAAGCTTAAGCGCAAAACTAATGAAACAAAGAGACCACACAATCCATCAGATTCTTGAAGTTGGCGAAAAATCAATAACAGCAGGTTGTGATAAGCATTAAGTATGCCCCTTCGCTACACCCCACACGAAGTGAAAAATGATGTCTGAAATAGACTAAGTTTCACATTCACATGTGAAGAGGTTAATATAAAAAGTAGGAATTGAAAGCTTACCTTCTCAGAAACCTTGTTACTGCCACCATTCAATAGTTCTGGAGCCATCCAAGGAAGCGTTCCCCTGACACCACCAGTAACCAAGGTATTTCTCTTTATTTTTGACAGTCCGAAATCAGCCACCTATACAGAACACGATTTTCATTAGCTTTGGGTTGTTCCCTACACAACATCTTTGCTGTCCTTTACTTGACGAAGAATTAACTGTCACATTAAACTTGTAACTTAGTATAATGAGTGGTTATCGAAGTGACTGAAGAAGTTGTTTACAGTGCATTATCATTTTAAGCTAGTAATCCGGAAAAGACAACCTTAGATCTAGAAAATGTGTAACGATTACGAAAATCACACTTTTATAGGTACAAGTCCTCTTGTGGTATTCCACCTATTGCTTGTTATTGGTCTACAGATGGTTGTATCAAGAATTTTCGCAATAATAGCTTGGATCAAGGCGGGATTAACCGCATTATAAATGTTTTAGATCTATTTCCTCTCAAAGGGTATTACTAATATATTGGCTAATAAGCTGATTATGATTGTCAGACTTGTATGGTATAGAAAGACAAAGCACATTGTCGCATTTCAGATCAAAACCAGCAAATTCTTGCAAATGCAGCACCCATTGAAAAAATTCAAAAGCAGCACATTCTTGAAGTCACCTTACAAATGGGTCGAGAAGGATCCTTTAAGTTGACAAGCAAATTGTCACATTTCAGATCAAAATGCACAATATTCTTTGAGTGCAAATATTCCATTCCAAATGCAGCATCCATTGCAATTATGAGCCTCTTGCGACGATCAAGGTGTCTGGACAGTTCGAGTAGGGAGGAGAACATAATAAGTTTTCTAGAGAAAAAAGAAAACGAAACGAATAGTTTAAGAAGTGTACTATCCAGTATTGCTGCACCTGTCCTTGCAAAGTAAAACATGTCTAAGAGAACCATTCACCATGAATTCTGCTACTGTGGCAAGAGTCCCCCCTGGCCCATCTTGCACAACACCATAAAATGCCACCACATTGGGATGATGTAGTTTTGAAAGAATTTCAGCTTCACGCCAAAACTCCACAGTCTGGAAATAGTACCCAAGTTCTATCATGAAATAGCTAGTGCAAAGAAAGCAGAAGCATGACCAATTTATGTACTTAAATGCTTCTACAAGTTCAAAATTATATAAAATTCTAGACTACAATGGAACTCACTCCGTCTCTTTCTGTACTGCGATAAAAGCCATTTCAAGTATGTATAAAGTAACTTGTAATGATACAAAATATCAATTGGGTGTACAATTTACGCTAGATCTCATAAACCAAGAGCCAACAAGAAAACACTTCACAGCTTCTACCATGATATAGAGATATAGAGGGCGCAAACAATAACATGGATTTCCTTCTCAAAAAAACAATAACATGGTTGTATAACTTTTTAGCTTCTGTTAGTTTTATTTTTGCAAATTTTGCAGTTCAAGATGACCATCTACTGGAAACTGCACATTTGTTACTCATATTGCAGCAGAAATAAAATACGCTATTACTTTAAGACACTCACCAATCTCTCCTGCTCTGATGAGCGACCTGTGAAACAGCTTTTTTTAATTCTCTTGATGGCAACGTCAGTCCCTCTCCATTTTCCATGATATACGGTCCCAAATGTTCCAGAACCCAATTCCTTTAACTCTTCAAGATCTTCATTAGTGATAATCTATAATGCAATAAATCAAGTTAACAACAAAGATTGACAGAAAGAAGAGTTGCAAATACCCATTAAAGTAGAAGAGATGTATAATTAACTATAATCGATGTGTGAGAAAAGACTAATAGAAAGTAGGAAACACTCCATATGCAGAACGAAAAGCCAACAATATTGTACCTATATATGGTTAAAAATACAGTACATTAGGAGCTAACTAGGGAAAGAAATAAAGGAATCCTAAGGATATGCTACCTATATATGGTTATGTACAGTACAAGGAAAGAAGTCTATATACATTCTGTAACAAATATGAACGAAAAGCCCTCTCCTCACCGACCAAACACCCCCCCCCCCCCCCCCCCCCTTCCTGCGGCGCGCACAATGAAAAAGAGAAAAGAACAAAAATTATAGCAATAATGACTACACTAAAATGAAGCTTGATTAAAGCTAACTTTATTGCTTAAGAAAATGAAAGCAAGGAAAAAAATCATACTACCTTTTCTCTTGAAATTTGGGAAAAGGCTGCTTTTACACTAAAATAAGGCTCGACTAGAACTACCTTTATTGCTTAAGAAAATGAAAGCACGGATAAGAAAACCTACTACATCATATGTCACTGGCTACTTATCCTTCCTCCGGCCCCAGCTGTCCCCACCCTCCCTCCCCCAACCAAGCACCACCATCAACACCAGAAAAAGAAAAGCAAAAGGCAAAAAGTGATGTCAGAGCCTCGCCCAGGTACAGCCGTACAGGGGCTAGTACTTGGCAATATCAACAAGACAGAATACAGACTGATGTCGTATATGGAGTGGATGGCCTAAGAAAATTCTGTACCAAAGTCCAGAACATCAAGAAGAATTACAAAACCTTTCTCTATTTAATATATTTAGATTTAGAAAATGGAACGATTCAGAAAAATTATAAGCTGTCCCATGAAACTTGTGCAGATATATTCAGGACCTTGAAGTAGAAACTCAAAGCTTTTCTATATCTTGACTTCATAAAGAAAATTCATAGACTCGATATACACTTTGTAAGTATAGAATCTTTTATTTTAAAAGGAACTTTGTTAGTATAGGATGTAAGGAATGTAGAGAGTAGGAAAGGAAACGAAATGTCTCCTTTCACTTCCTTCCAAATACTTCCATCCAAAAGTAGCCTTAGTGCTTTTTTTGAATCTCAGGCGTCTTTTAAACTCATACCCAACCACCAATAGAATAGTTCACAGTACCTGCAAGGAGCTAGGATCAAAGTCTCCAAGCGAGAGATTGGTAGGGGGAAAGCCAGCATTCTGAGCTCCTTGGTTCTCATCCTTCATGTTACATAAAAGAATTTACTTCACCATATGCTAAAAAAACAATAATTTCAAATTGAAGCAAAATAATGCTGCTAGAAATCTCAACTACTAAAAAGTACCTGATAACCCGATTCAGGTATTTTTGAACTCAATTCACCATCATACAGCATACTTTGAACGTAAGTGGTTTGAGAAGGTTTGTACTCTGAAGGCAAATCCATGGTGTCTGGTCCAACAATTTCAGGTGATGGTTGCTGGAACTCATCTTCAATATTGAGCTGAGAGTCCATATGATCTATCATTGCTCCATCACGCTGGAACGGATGATAACCAGAATCCATAGACACCCCATCATCAACATTTGCACAGGTAGAAGACATACTAAGATGATCCTGGTCCATCAAAGAGACATCTCTTCTACCAAAATCACCTTGAGCTATCTTTTGAAAAAAGGACCAGTGCTTTGGTTCATGGTTCTCCATATTCAAGCTCAAACCAGTTCCATCAGTGTGTAGTGGAACAGGCACTGGTGAAGCATCCATAAGTTTAGCTTTCGAAAATATATCAGCGAGAAAATCACGGGGAAAGTGGTCATTAATGTCAAAAAGAATGCTCCCATGCTCAATTGTCCCAACAGTGACAGAGGGCCTCTCTGTGGAAGCTGCTTCTCCAACCTGACATTCTTTCACAGCCAAAGGCTGTATTTGCTCTGCTGCTTTATTTCCCTCGGCTCTATTTGCAGCTGCATCACCCCAATGAAGCTCTGTCTGCCCAGAAGCAGACTCAGCCTGGACATTACTGCTTGTGATGATATGATCACCTAGTCCAGATTTCACTTTATCTGCATATGTTGCAGCTTTCAGCTCAGGCTTATTGAGATTTGCTTCAGAAACTTCTCCAGCACCCTTGGTATAAATTTCTGTGGCACTGACACTTAACTCTATAGATTCCTGAAATTTTACCCCTTTCTCTGCAGTAGCACGTTGATTAGCAGACAAAGATCTTCCAGAAGATATAACATGCTCTGTCTGGGGAGCCACATTCCCGTCGTGCAACTTATCTATTGATTCTATGATGTGCTGTGTGCCTCCAGAGTGCGCATGGGTCATTATGAACTGCGAAGCAGATGAATCATCAGATCTAGATAAACGATTAAGGCCGGGCTGTTCCCTGGGTATCCATTCAGAACGATAAGGCCGTGAAGGAATTGATGATTGTTCGTAGCTAAAATCAAGTGGATGTGTCTCTGAGTCACCATAGCCAGCATTTGAAGTTCTGCCAGATCCGGAGAAGCCATCTTCAGTAAACCTATCAAGTTTTTCTTCCTGAACAGCTTCAGGAGATGCCGAACTCTGCACTTGTTCCTGAATCTTGTCATTGATTTTAGATTGTGTAACAGAATTTGCAGCAACTGCCACAGCAGTGAAGGTCGACACTTCAACTCTAGGAACGTGACTTGAGGTGGAATCATCCAGTGGGTTTGAGGAAACAACTCTTTCGCATTCCAAAGGACACATTTTTTCAGGCTCATTTATTTTCTGCAAAGAGCTTTCTATCTTTATCTTTCCCTCCTCAAGCACTTCCTTCTCTCGATGATCTTTACTAAGTTCAAACAGCTTCCGAGAAGAGTTATCTCTTTTCAGATTTACTACTGTAGCAGGTGTCTCATAGTTATTCATATGCGAGCTCTGATAAGACTGCTCAAGAGCCACGTCTCCTTTCCAATTCATGTAACCGTGGCCCGAACTTACAAGAAAGTTATCTGTGACTTGTGAAGAGTTGGGTGGATGATAACCATGGTTGTACTGCACTTGCATATTGGGTGGATGATAACCATGGTTATACCGCAGTTGCATAGATGGAAGAACCAGGCTTTCGCCATCTACACCTCGGAAGCTGTCAACTGGTATGGAAGAAGGTAAAGGTTGCCATTCAGTGCCACCATGATATACAGTTTGACCCAAGTATCGTGGTTGATTTGAGTCGAAGGTATGTGATGAAATTGACACCCCTACCCCTACATGAGCAGATTGATTTGTTAGAGGCATGCCAATGACTGGATCTGAAGTATCAGCCTCTGCTAGATCCCTAGCAACTTGACCATTCCCCCCAGCAATTGTTGCACTCAGAAACTCATCCAGGTTATTTTCTGAAGTGCTGGCCAGGGCAACAGAGTTTCTTCTCGAACCAAAGTCCATGCCGTTGACAGCAATAACGTACTGCATCTCTGAATCTCCTTCAATATTTTCCAGACCAACCAGAGAATCTTCCAAGTCACTGTTAGAAAAGAGAAATATCCGGAATTTTTGTGATCCGTCACCTTCTAATACATTACATTCCTCTATCATATTCTGCAAGTCTTCATCACAAGAAACTGACACTAATGCATCAAGATCCTCACCAGGAAGCTGATATTTTACTGTGTGACAATTGTTAAATATTGTCAACATCTTTTGCCTGAGTTCCTCCCAAGAAATATCCTTGCTTACACGGACGAGGTGCGTATCACCTCCAACATATCTGAGTTTCCCATCACTTGGACGAGGGATAATTCTACCACCAAAACTGCACAGAAACTTCAACTTTGTTGATGTACTAGATCTAGAAGACATATGGCTTTGAATCCCATGGACGTTGTTATTTCTTGATGAGGCTCTAGTTCCAGTTTGAACAGCTTGGTGGTTGCTTATCCCTTCATTTATAGAAGTACTAGACCTCTGGCGATGTTGAACTCGAGTTTTTCCAACTGAGGCAATCATGGAAATATCTGATCCACTTTCAGAACCTGTATGAGAAATTCCAGTAGTCCCCCCAGAACCATGAGGAATGAGGTTCTGCTTTGGGTTAACTCTTTCCCGCATAAATTCCAAAGAAAACTCTTCGCCAGTCTGAAAGGAATAGTTTACAGGTCTAGCTCCGACTGGTACAATGAAATCAGGTGGTCTTATGTCTGCACTGATAGAACTGCATGAATCCTGGAAAAATCTCTGGTTTGAAGAGCCAATGGCCTCTGTTCTAGTCTCTATAGAGCTATAACGAGCTTGTTCAAAGTTATTTTGCTGTCCCATCATCCCTTTTCCAAAATCCCTATCCATTTTTAATCACTTAACTTAACATTCACTCAGGAAGGAGACTTATTAACCATGGAACAGCAGCCAAGTATGAGCTTCCAATCTCAACAGCAAGCTTTATTTTCAGATTCTTTAAGAAGAAATGAGTAATAGCTGATTTTATTTGGCTATTCTCTTTTAGAATTTTTAGAGGTGAACATTGATCGAGCAGTTAGGTAACAGAAAAACCGTTATAACCGTTCTCTTATTTAGTTATCCCTCACAGAAACTTCTAATACGCTATGCCTTGATCTTGCAATTTTTTAGGTAAAAGCTGACCCTTGTGAAGAGCTACAACCTGCACAAAAGCATTTAGTCTATTATCAGAACATGATTAACAAGATAAAATCAAGGGTTGCCATGTTACGTGTCCTATGCAAGGTAAACACATATTAAGGTATCATTCCGACAATGTCTACTTTCCTAAAACCAAACCTCAAGGTGAAAATTATATTGTTTGCCATAAAAATGTCAAAAGAAAAAGGTGAAGACACATTGTTCGATGAGTGCTTGTACTAACTCTAAGAGGAGCATCAATTACTAAACAGGGTGAGAATACATATAATTAACTAATTATATTTGTAATTAACGATTAGAAAAAGTCAAGATGTACAGTCGCACATGTCATTCATTTACGATTGTTGCAAACACCTGTTGATGGTAAGTTTTTTCCAGCCAGAAATTTCCACTCTCCCAACCTTTACAGCAAGTAATAAGATCCGTAAACTTCAGTTCCATTTTTTTTTTTTTGATTACTAAAGTTTGAACCTATAATCTTTGGAGAAAGTAAAAATAAGTCTTATAAGTGGCTTGTATTACACTGAGCTGTAAAATCTTTAGCAGAACCTCTACTTCTATCAACATTTTCAGAGCTGCCGCAAAACACACAAGCTGACCCAAGCCGAAACCTTAGCCAGCTCAGTTCAACTCAACTGTTTAGGACCTAGCATCAAGCCCGACCTCAATAAAACAAATTATTAGCATTAAAATAAAAGGAGCCCGAGTAGAGCAGAACAATTATATAAGATTCATGAAAACAATCACAACTAGCTTAACATTTAGACATAGTTGATTGAATTATGAAACTCGGCCTTATGGGAATAATGAGATGCTCAAAATCAACAACCAAAAATTATCCAAACCCAAATTTTAAGTTAAATCAAACTAAAAACAAAATTAAAATCCAAACTTTTTATTATCAAGACAAAAAATAAAACAATTCTCAACCAAAAGAAATTGCGGTTCTATGATCAAACAGTTTACCGTAATACATTTACATCGCCAGCGCCGGAGCAGAAGGGAACAGTCGCGGAAGCAAATCAGGTTACTAACTGATAGATATTGGAGATCTCTATGGTTCTGCCATAGTGAAAATGAATCAAATGTAGACTTGCCCCTAAAATACGCTTAAAAGATGGTACTTTTAGCCTATAGGTCTGGTACTTTTGGACAAACTTCTTTTTCTACTCAAAAGACTTCATGGTTGACAACT
>AWOL01S0017286.1:0-45710 GCA_000715115.1 Nicotiana otophora
ATAATAATGGTTTCACACGATGTGAGATGGACCATTGCCGTTATATCAAAACTCTTGATAAATCCTATANATCCGTCTCATGTTTTGGATTTCAGCACAGTACAGTTGGATGGTAATTTGATTTATGATATGGAGCCGGTGGTCATTTTAGACCGGCAGGTCCGAAAGTTGAGATCAAAGAACATAACTTCAGTGAAAGTGTAGTGGAGAGGCCAGCCAGTCGGAGAAGCTACTTGGGAGACTGAGTGGGAGATGCGGAGCAAATATCCACACCAATTTGAGACACCAGGTATAATTCTAAACTCATTCGAGAATGAACGTTTATTAAAGAGGGGGAGAATGTAATGACTCGACCGATTGTTTCGAGTATTACAAACCCGTCTCCCCATTTATTGCTCAAATTGTGCTTTACGGTTTTTATTTGACTTGCTGGGATAATTAGTTCGGGTCCGGTGAGGTTTTGGAATGATTTAGAACACCTAGTTCCAAGATTTAGAACTTAAGTTGAAAAGGTTAACCGGATGTAGATTATGTGTAACGACCCTGAAAAATGTTTGCTAAGAAAATTAAGGTTTCGTGGTGCCAAATCAGGCTTAATAGTAGAAATTCATTTCTATGACCCACTATGCGGTCGCAGAATCGCTCTACAGATCGCATAATGGCCGCAGAGTGATTTAGAGGTGGGGCAAGTTTTGAAGAAGGTCTGCGATGCATTATGCGACCGCAGACCAGTTCTCTAGTGCATTATGCGAGCGCATAACGGTCGCAGGCTGAAACAGTGTTGCCTAGTTCCGGAGGGCCTTTTGCGACCCATTATGCGGGCCACATAATGATTCTTCGGGACGGTCTGTTATCGCAGACCCAGTTTCGGCAAGGTTAAGTTTTGGATATTTTACTCGATCCCATTTTTACAAAAAGGTATTGGGGGTCATTTTGAAGGGTTTCATCTGATATTTTAGAGAGAAAGTGAAGACCTAGTCATTTGTCCATCAATTCTTGTTCAAGGTTTGAAGATTTCACAAGGATCTTACTAGGGCTTCAAAGAGGTAAGAATTTCTAACTATGGTCTTCAATTTTGAGTTTGGGTAAAAATGGGTGATTGGGAGTATGATTCTTACGTGTGAGAGTATTATCTATACATACACGTACCAATAAGGTTTGTGGAAAGATTGTTGAGTTCAAATGGGTAAAAATTGGGTTGAAAATGGTAGAAATCTTCCAAGACTTTAATTAAAAATTTGACGATCGAGTTGATGTCGGAATTTGATAAAATTTATATGGTTGGACTCGTGGTTGGATGGGGATTCATAGTTTGCAAATTTTGTCGGGTTTCGAGACATGATTTTTGAGTGCAATTTCGGATTTTGTTGGAAAATTACTATTTTCATATGGAATTAATTCCTATAATTTGTTTTGACTGAATCGAATTATTTGTGGCTAGATTTGAGGCGTTTGGAGGCTGATTCATAAGGCAAAGGCATTGAAAAATAAAGAATTAGATGGTTTGAGGTAAGTAACAGTTCTAAATTTGGTCCCGAGGGTATGAAACCCCGGATTTTGTGATATGTGATTGGTTTTAAGGTGACGGGCGTGTGGGCATGCACCATAGGAATTGTGACTTGATCAATTCCATGGAACTGTGTAGTTAAATAATCTGTTGATATCCGTCTATATTTCCACATATTTGAGAAATTGAACTATAAATCATGTTTAAACCATGTGTTTACACTGTTGGGACCTACAGAGGTCGTCTACATGTTGAATTATAAACTAAATTATTGTTTCATACTCAGTCACGATTTTACTACATATTACATCTCAGTCTATATTGTTCATTATTGATGCATCATATCATTTCTATTTGGGCTGCTTATCATGACTTCTGAGAGCCCGAAAGACTAGAGAGGTTGATGATTGAGTGAGGCCGAGGACCTGATTATGAGGATATTTATGGGATCGGACTGCACATCGTAGCATGTTTCATTGTTATATGCTATGATTGACTTGTTGTAGCTCTTAGGCTGAAGGAACCCCTCCGGAATCCGTACACACCCATAGTGAGCCCAGGTACCTACTGAGTGCGAGTGCCGAGTGCTGAGTGATTGAGAGGCATGAGTGACTGTGAGGAATGAGTGATTGTTGCTCTAAGAGTATGCATTGATTTCATTATTGTCAGACTTCAGCTATCATATATCATTGTTTTCGAAATTTCTGAAAGATATTATCTCCTTTTTCAGTCGAACTTGATATGAAATTACTGTTGAGTTTTAAATGTTGAACATGAAAGCATGCCTATCTTCTTATGTTGGAAATTACTGTAATTGGAGTTAGCCGTGAAGCTCGTCACTATCTTCAGCTCTTTATTTAGTATTGTTACTTGCTGAGTTGGTTGTACTCATACTACACCCTGCACCTCGTGTGCAGATCCAGGTACGTCCGAACACGGAGATTACTAATTTTTCGAAGTTTTATCCATTGGAGACTATCGAGGTAGCTGCTTGACGTCTACATACCTTGACTCTCTTTCCTTTTAGTTTTTGTACTGTTCTATATTTTCAGATAGATTTTTATCAGTCAGACATTATTATTGTTTAGATGCTCATGTACTCAGTGGCACCGGGTTTTGGGAGTATTTGTATTGGTATTTGCGAGATTTTTTGTGTTGCCTTTAAATATTATGTTTTCAAACTTAAAGGAAATTATGATTTATTGAGGTTGTCATCTTGCCTCGTATTAAGATGGGTGCCATCATGACAGGTGTGATTCTTTGGGTCGTGACAAGTTGGTATCAAAGCTTAGGTTAAGTCATGAGCAGGTTTAGTAGAGTCTTGCGGATTGGTACAGAGACGATTGTACTTATCTTCGAGAGGCTGCCGAACCCTTAAGGAAATTTCACTTTCTTGTATTCGGTCATGCAAAATTGTTGATTCCGGAAACTAAAATTCAGTTATTCTATTCTCTCACAGATAGTGAGAACACGTACTACCGAATCGGACGGTCATCCACTAGTGCCATTAGTTAGGGACGAGAGAGGTCGGGGCTATAGTAAAGGTCGAGGCCGAGGTGTCGCTCGTACAGTAGTTGGAGAAGTACCTGTAGCACCACCAATTGCCTATCTAAGGAGAAGATTTCAAATGTAGTTGAGCCGGTGGGACCAACTCAGGCACCAACTATGCCCATTGAGATTCCAGGCCTACAGGAGGCTTTGGCTCAGATATTGACAGGTTGCACTGGTCTTTGTCAGGTAGTTTCAGCTCAGGTCGCACCAACCACTTCTCAGGTCGGGGGAGGTACTCATACCCATGTTTCCAGTACTCCAGAGCAAGTAGTGCAGGGACTTCAGATACCTGGGACACTACCAGCCCAGCCGGTTTCATCTGCTCAGGCCCCGATAGTCCCCGTTATGGCAGATGATAAGAAGAGGAGACTTGAGAGATTTGGGAGGCTTCGACCTCAATATTTTAGCGGTGTTAGGTCAGAGGATGCTCAGGGTTTTCTGGATAAGTGCCAGCGGATGCTTTGGACAACGGGTATTCTGGAGACCAGTGGATTCTCGTTCCCTACTTTTCAGTTTTCTGGGGCTGCCTTCAGATGGTGGGAGGCTTGTGAGAGGCGCAGGCCGGTCGGTGCAGTACCACTTACATGGCAGGAGTTCTCTATTCTCTTTTTGGAGAAGTTCGTGTCGCAGTCTCGTATGGAGGAGCTACGCAGACAGTTTGAGCAGCTTCGGCAAGATGGCATGTATGTGACCCAATACGAGATGAGGTTTTTTGAGTTGGCTTGTCACGTAGTTTGGTTGGTTCCCACCGATAGAGAGAGTATTAGGAGGTTCATTAATGACCTTACATATCAGCTGCGATTACTTATGACTCGGGAAAGGGTGTCTGGTGCTACGTTTGATAAGGTAGTTGACATTGCTCGGCAGATAGAGATAGTTCATAGCCAGAAGCGAGGAGAGAGGGAGTCTAAGAGGCCTCATGGATCGAATGGTTTCAGCGGCATTCCTTCAGGGGCTTAGTCTTACCATGAAAGGGGTCGTCTTTACAGACACGCTCAGGTGGGTCGTCCAGTTCACCATGGTGCATCATCCAGCCATGGTTCATACAGTTCTCATCAGGGTCATTCATTTCTCAGTGCCCTTCCAGTCTAGTGTTCGTTCCGTGCTCCTTCAGTTTTGGGTTCATTTGCACCGGGTGTTTCTAACTGTTATTCTGGTTCTCGGGGCCCGGCTAAGTCCTTACCACCACCAGTATCGGGGAGTTGCTTTGAGTGTGGGGAGTTTGGGCATATGTGGAGGCAGTGTCCTCGTCACCCAGGAGTTCCGGTGCAATAGAAGAATCAGACTATGACTTTAGCACCAGTTACTTCGCCACCCGCCCAGCCAGCTCGGGGTGGGGCTCACTCAGCTAGGGGTCGCCCAAGAGGGGGAGGTCGATCACGTGGCGGTCATGCTCGATTCTATGCTTTTCCTACCAGACCAGATGTCATTTCCTCAGATACAGTGATCACAGGTATTGTCTTAGTGTGCCACAGGGAGGCTTCTATATTATTTGACCCTAATTCTACTTATTCGTATGTATCATCGCACTTTACTCATTATCTGGACATGCCCCGTGAGTCCTTAGTTTTACCTGTTCATGTATCTATGCCGGTGGGTGATACTATTATTGTGGACCATGTGTATCGGTAATGTGTGGTAACTATTAGGGGACTGGAAACTAGAGTTGATCTCTTATTACTTAGTATGGTTGATTTCGATGTAATCTTGGGTATGGATTGGTTTTCTCCTTGTCATGCTATTTTGGACTGTCACGCAAAACCCGTGACGTTGGTGATGTCGGGGTTGCCGAAAGTCGAATGGAGAGGTTCTCTAGTTTATGTTCCCCACAGGGTAATTTCTTATTTGAAGGCTCAACGTATGGTTGGGAAGGGGTGTTTGTCATATTTGGCCTTTGTGAGAGATATTGATGCCTATACTCCTACTATTGATTCAGTACCGGTACTGCGAGACTTTTCGGATGTATTTTCTACAGACCTGGCGGGTATGTCACCCGAAAGAGATATTGATTTTGGTATTGACTTGGTGTCGGGCACTCGGCCTATTTTTATTCCTCTGTATTGTAGGGCACTAGCGAAATTGAAAGAGCAACTTCAGAAACTTCTTGATAAGGGGTTTATTAGGCCTAGTGTATCGCCTTGGGGTGCACTGGCTCTGTTTGTGACAAACAAAGATAGTATTGTGCAGATGTGCATCGATTACTGGAAACTGAACAACGTTACAATCAAGCATAAGTATCCTTTGTCGCGTATTGATGATTTATTTGACCAGCTATAGGGAGTAAAGGTATTCTCCAAAATTGATTTGAGGTTCGGGTATCACCAGTTGAAAATTCGGGTTTCAGATATTTTAAGGACGGCATTTAGGACTCGTTATGGTCACTATGAATTTCTCATGATGTCGTTTGGACTGACCAATGCCACAACAACATTTATGCACTTGATGGATAGTGTATTCCAGCCATATCTTGATTCATCCGTCATAGTATTTATTGATGATATCCTGGTGTACTCACGTATCCATGAGGAGCATGAACTACACTTGGGTGTTGTATTACAGAGGCTGAGATAGGAGAGATTGTATGGCAAATTCTCTAAGTTTGAGTTCTGGCTTAGTTCGGTGGCATTCTTGGGACACATAGTGTCCAGTGAAGGAATTGAGTTAGATCTGAAGAAGATAGAGGCAATTCAAATTTGGCCCAGGTCATCTTCAGCTACTGAGATTCGAAGTTTTCTCGGCTTGGCCGGTTATTATCATCGCTTTATGGAGGGTTTCTTGTCTATTGCATCTGTTGTTCCCCGTTTTCTTGTGAAAGAAGGTTTTGACGTATGACAACTCTTTTAAATGAGGTATTAAAAGAGAAGAGTTGCCATCTAACAGTTTAAGGTGCGTTAGGGCACCTATTTGTAAGTAACTCTGTTTTGACGAGTCAACGTCATCAAAGATCGGGTAAGGGCTCAAATTACCTCGAAGAGAAGGTGTAAGGCACTCTTCGAGGTCCACAACTGTGAGTCCCGGTCGAACATTAAACTATATGGATTATGTAATTAGGCTAGGTGATCAAATAAATAAAGAGAGATTAAAAGTTGAAAAGTCTTATTAAAACATATGACAATTAGCATAAATTTAGTATGACTATAAGTATACAACTACATTGGTCTATATTAAATGACTGAGTGTAATAAAAAGTATATAAAGAAAAAGGGGGGTCCAAAGTTTTTTAGCCTAAAGGATCACTCTGTGCAACATAAATAATACTTCGCAACTCCCTTAAGGTAGGCGATTGCTCATATTATTTAGGGGGCACAGATTATCATCTCCTGCAACCTAATTACTATGTTGAAGTGGTTACTTAAAGGCACTCTAATTCAATTCTAAATCGTATCCTATGCGTCCATTATCCGTCCCATACTTGTGGTCCAGGAGGCTTTGGACCTCTATTTGGGTGGTTCTAGACTTTACCTAGGTTGCTCAAAATGATAAAACTAATCGTGAATTCAAAACAAATAGGACTGCAAATAATATCAAAGAGTGGCTCATGTTAGCCTCCACACGTAACAACAAAGCACGCAAACAAGTTCCAGGCTACACAGTAGATAATTTCAGACGTATTTGAGTCGTTAAGTCCTATGGGCATGATTTCTATATGATTCTGATTTCTGGTATTATGCAGACAGTACTGCAATGTTTGGACTAATGCTTAGGGAGATGATAGGCATTGTAAATCCTATAGGTATAATTTCTAATTGTTTGCGCCATGAAAAAATCCCAGAATTATGAATTACCAGTGCTGATTTTATAGGCGTGTGTCTCAAGAAGGTGACAATATTCTATAGGTAGGATTTTTAATAGTTGGTATTTAAACACGGACTCATCATACATATTCCTATAGACACATTATCTAGGCGGGCAGTGTAATAAGAACAACAGAAGCAGTCGATTAATTAATTAATTAGAGCCTTATAGACATGGTATCTAGATGAGTATTAGCAAAGGCATGTATTATTGAAATCCTATAGGCATGCTATCCAATAATCATATAGAAGTAGACAGGGGAGCAGGTAAAGTATTTACCCAAACAATCATGCTTTTAAATAATGTACATGTATTAGGCAAGTTAAGTAAAGTGTGTGATTTTCTATATGCATGGTTTCTATGTATACAAAAATAAAGCATATCGAACAAAGTAGCAAATAAAGCAGGTAGGTCCTATAGGCATGCTCTCTACCCGTTTATGCGAGAATTAGGATACCCCAACCCATTTTTGACTAATCTCCCTCATCGTTTGTTTACAAATTATTACATGCCCTACTGAATAAGTACAGGTACAAATATGAATACACAATAACCACAGTAACATAATTAGGCCTTCAGATAGGTCTAGAATTCCATGTGGACTGCAGGCCCAGACTCCGAATGCAAACAATGCTCTTCAAACTTCCAATACCAAAGCAGGTCCAGCATACTAGGCCAGACGAATAATTTCTTACCCAAAGAATGCTAGGCTTCGCTAAACATATGACACTACATACAGAGTTAACTGAACATCTCTGAAGATTAAAACACTCATCCCTTAAGTTGTGACCAACAAAACCTCTAACCAAGACTTATAGATAGGATCATATAAACACTAATGAGAACATCTAATTTGCAGAGCTTAACATATGGGACAGGCAAGCAATCTCAGTTTATCGATAAGTGAGCATTCAGATGAGAAGAGGCTAATTTTCAGGCAAGTCAAGTAAAATCACATCATGTAAAGAAGAGTAAACAAGACAAAGATTGAAATTCACCCTAGGAGTCTCAAACAATAGGTGAGCATAAAACATCAAAGAAAAGAATGATCCTGCTTTGGCATTGCAACAATATTAGCACACAAAGTTTATATGATCACAAGTTGGTTTCAGGGAATAGCAGGTATACATAGAAGATTTGGCATAGATTCTAGGCATGCATTAATTTCCTAGGAGAGTCCCATTCATATTTCAAAACAACAATAGTCTTCAATAGTCAATTAAGCTTAAACATGGAGACAAACATTCAAGCAACTTGGTTATCTACATTAGGCAAGCATTGAGGCTAATAAGGTCAAGAAAAAGCATACTAGGCTAAGTATTTCTGTAATGTCATCCCATAGCTGCAGCAGGACAGCGGATGATGTATAAGGGATTCAACAAGAAGAAAAAAAAATACTTGACAGACATAACATCTCAGAAATCCAAACAACATTTGATAAACATTAATTAGGTTTAGTTGCAAGCCCGGTAAACATCATGTATCACTTAGCAAAAGTCAGAATTAGAGCAGGTTTGAGGAAGCATGATATAAAACACCCAAAGAAATTCACACAATCAAAAAGTAATAAAATTACGAGAGTATAGGGTACTAACTAGTTGAAAACAAACTAAATAAAGGATGAAGAACTCGAAAATCACAAGAATAGCTGTGATTATTAGAGACCAACAAGACCCCAACTCCCCAGTGCTTCAGATTCGCAGGAGCCTCAAAATGGACCCCGAGCAGTGCTTGCACTGGAGGAAGGTAAACATAATTTGGTGGCCTTGGCTTTCAGCTGGCCAAGAGCTCAATTTCAGAATGGTATCGAGTAAGTGAGAGTGAGAGAATAGTTCTTCTGGTCCATTAAAGGGGATTAGGGGAGGAGTTTATATAATAATAAAAATCAAGACATAAATAAGTAAATACAGTCAATCGAACATAAACAAAGAAAGAAGAACATGCAGAAATCAATTTAGAATCAAATTAGGAGAAGAAACCAGGTAAATCCTAGTTTGACTAGGATCAGAAATTGGCCGGAGATCTTGGTGAATCTGAACCTCATAGTCTTGATATGAACGTATAAGGACAAAATATCATCCAAATCATGGAGAATAAAGCTGATCTCCTTTGATTCAAAGACTGGTACTTGCCAAAAAAAAAAAAGTACTAAGTAACACCATATTTACACAAGTAATAGCGGTAGAATCCGGAAAAGGTAAGTAAATAATTGTAAGAATCCATGGAAGAGCTGGATTCAGAGAAGACTTGGGGTGGGAGCTAGGTTTGTAAGGTGAGAGGAAGTTTTGAGAGAGTATAGGGGAGGCCGGTTGGAAAAAGTGGGTTAGGGTTTAGGGTTGTGAGATTATAAGGAGAGTGGGGGGGATTATTATGGGTCGTAGATCATTTGAGATCAACGGCTAAGATTAGAGGGTGCTAGGGTCGGGTAAAGCAGGTTGCTAATAGGGAAGACCTGTTGGGTTGTTTGGTTTTGGGCTTCTAGGGGTCAATTGGGGATGGGCCTGTTCGTTTGGACATTATTTGGTTTGAAAATTAGCCCTATATCGGGTAAAGAAAATGATGACCAATTTTGGCTGAATTGAGTGGGGAATGATATGATTTGAAAAATGGGGGCGAACCCTGATTTCTGAGTTGCCTACATATCCCTGGTGTTACGAGAATCAGGTTATGTGTAGTTCTAGATCCAACGGTGAACAAAATCGATGGAGCTATTATAATAGTAGTCGTCTATTTTGAAAAAGGTTCTTTTTTGGGTGGGATGATGTTGTAAGTAACGGATAATTTCAGGTGGAGTCATGAATGCGAGATTGGACGTTACGGGTGCATCACAAGGTAGATATTTGATTGGTTATGGAGTAAAAGGTAGTCAATTACTGGTTGTCGGTTATGTTTGAAGTAGCCAAAGGATGTGAACATTGTGAACGGAAACCAGAGCGAAGCTTGCTCCCGTTTGTAGAACGGTTACCTCCCGAGTTACCTGCAAAACTTAAAACACGGTGCATGTGAATATATATGGGTTATTACGAAAATTTAATCATGATGCAAATTCCCTTTGGACCATGAAGGTTGTCTTTGGACGATGAGGATGATGTCCTTAGACCATGGAGTCCTGGGCCACGAAGCATATGATAAGGGATTCGCATGCCATGAAATGGTATCCTCGGGCCATGAGGATGGTGCCTCTTGAATATGACGCCTTTGAATAATAATTTACGGTATCGATAGATCCTCAGGCCATGGAATGGTATCTTCATGCTATGAGGATGGTGTCTTTGGACTATGACGCCTTCAGACAACGTGGCGATGTTTCAGCCCATGAAATGCAAAGATATGGCGATGTCGATCGTTTGATAGAGGAAACAAGTGATGCTTAGTCATATGCGAAGACGAGACAAGACAAGGCTTAGTCTTGTATGAGATGAGAGCAGTGCTTAGCCCAATACGAAGAAGAGAGATAGTGCTTAACCTTATGCAGTGTAGTGGAGACAGTGTTTAGTCTCATATAAAGAGAGGCAATGTTTAGCCTTATGCAATAATGGAGGCAATGTTTAGCCTCATTCAAGGAATGGAGACAGTGCTTAGTCTCAAAGGAAGGCAGTGTTTTAGCCTTATGCAAGGTGAGGGTAGTGCCTAGCCTTATGCAGGGAGTGGACACAATCCTTAGTCTCATGTAAGGAGAGGCAATGTTTATCCTTATGCAATGGTGATGGCAGTGTTTAGCCTTATGCAAAGAGTGGAGACAATTCTTAGTCTCATGCAAGGAAGGGAGACAATGCTTAGTCTCTGGCAAGGAACGGCAATGCTTAGCCTTATGCAATAATAGAGGCAATGCTTAGCCTCATGCAAAGAATGGAGACAGTGTTTAGTCTCAGGCAAGGAAAGGCAATGCTTAGCCTTTATGCAATAATGGAGGAAATGCTTAGCCTCATGCAAGGAATGGAGGCAGTGTTTAGTCTCATGTGAAGAAAGGTATGTTTAGCCTTATGCAAGGAATGGAGACAGTGTTTAGTCTCTTGCAAAGAAAGGCAATGCTTAGCCTTATGCAAGGAATGGAGACAGTGCTTAGTCTCATGCAAGAAAAGCAATGAATAGATGCAAGAGAGTAAAGTATTTCTTAGCTTGATGTGTTTGCGTTTGGCAACTTTGTCGTTATGAAGATAATGATTTTGTTGTGTGTATGTATTTGCGAATATTCATGTTGTGTTCATTGTGCTTGCATTCAAAGTAAACTTGTGAGTTTTGTGGAGGAACGGTTGGTTCACGCTCTCGATTTCCTTGCTTTGCCTTTTGCCTTGAGACCCTGCTTGAGTTACCCTGGTTAACGTCTGGCTGCCATAGAAACAAATTTTTGAAAAACATGCATGTATTTGACAAATTATTATTTTCAGAAATGTAGTTGTTTAAAATGCATGAAATCAAATAATTTGGATGTATTGATGACTGTGACGTATTTCGAGACATCGCAACCTCCTTGCTTTAGAATTTTGAGGGTCCTCCTCAAACTTCTGCCCCAGTTTAAGTGCATACTTCTGACAACATTCTTTGGCTATTCCAAACGTGATAAAATCAGATAAACTCGAGATCTTGCCCCAGTTTTTGATCATGGGGGAAATGAAGATTTTATTATGATATGACCGAGCCCACAGGGCTTCCTATGTATCTCCTCTTAAATGGTAATCAGGTCATGCATAGTTCAGTTACATCAAATAGAAAATGTAAACAATCTTAAATATAGTATCTTTTGACTGTGTCTAAATTGATAGGTTTTGTCCAAATTTCTCCGTCCATTTCTGCAAGTATAAGTGCTCCTCCTATCAATACCAGGTGAACCATGTAAGGCCCCTGCCGGTTGGGTGAAAACGTCCCCTTGGCTTCATCCTAGTGCAGGAAGATTCACTTTAGCACCAACTGCCCCGATGCGAATTGCCTTGACCTGACCTTTTTTGTTGAAAGCTCTTGCCATTTTGTTCTGGTAGAGTTGACCGTGACATACCACATTCATTATTTTTCCATCAGTGAGAGCTAGTTGTTCATACCAGCTTCGTACCTATTCTGCATCACTAAGATCAGCTTCTTGTATGATTCTTAAAGAAGAAATTTCCACTTCGGCGGGAATAACGACTTCAGTACCATAAACCAGTAGGTAGGGAGTTGCCCCAGTTTATGTGCGAACTATAGTACGATATCCAAGTAAAGCACATAGTACATTCTCGTGCCATTGTTTGTAATCGTCCACCATTTTCCTCAATATCTTCTTGATGTTCTTGTTGGCGGCTTCTACAGCTCCGTTTATTTGCGGCATGTATGTTGTGGAGTTCCTATGCTTGATCTTGAATGTTTCACACATGGCTTTCATCAAATCACTGTTAAGATTGGCGGCATTATCAGTAATAATTGACTCCGGTGCTCCAAATCGACAAACAATGCGGTCCTAAACAAAATCCGCTACAACCTTCTTAGTTACAGCTTTATAAGATGCAACTTTAACCCATTTTATGAAGTAGTATATGGCCACCAGAATGAACCTATGCCCGTTTGAAGCAACTGGTTCAATTGGGCTATTGACATCCATACCACCAGAGGAGAAAGGCCAGGGTGAACTTGTTGCATTGAGTTCATTTGGTGGTACTAGTATCATGTCAGCATGTATCTGGCATTGGTGACACTTATGAACATACTTGATACAGTCTGTTTCCATAGTCATCCAGAACTGATGGTATCCTGCGGAGTAATCCACAAAGGATTGGAGCTCATGCTTGGCACAATTGTCAATCAGTATGTGTATGTTGGGCAACGAGAAATCATCTTTGGGACTTGCTCTATTTAGATCTCGGTAATCGACACGCACTCTAACTTTCCCATCTTTCTTAGGAACTGGCACAATGTCGGCCAACCAAGTCGGATATTCAACCACTCGAAGAACCTTGGCTTTGATTTGCTTGGTGACCTCTTCTTTTATCTTCAAACTCATATCCGGCTTGAACTTTCTGATCTTCTACTTTACCAGTGGACACATGGGATTAGTGGGTAGCTTGTGAGCCACTATGGATGTGCTTAAAACCAGTTATATTATCATAGGACCATGCAAAGATATCTTCATACTCTTTTAGGAATCTGATGTACTTTTCCTTCTCTGACAGTGAAAGATGAATGCTCATACGTGTTTCCTTGACCGTTTCGGAATCCCCTAAGTTAATGGCCTCAGTTTCCTCCAAATTAGACTTTGATTTATTTTCAAAGTTTTCTACTTCTCTGACGATTTCCCCGGGTATTATTCAGTCTTCCAGATCCTCTGAATCATTATCCTTATGTTGCGTTATCTCATTACACGTCACAGTTGTAGGTTCATCGGGATAAGTAATAATAATGCTGAAAAGAAAATATAAAAATAATAATAAATAAGAAAAGCAGTAATGCACTAATAAAATCTTAAAAACATCAACAAGTGCAGCTCGATGGCTCGAGCAATTATTTCAAAACAAAATTGATAGAATATAAGGGTCCATCAAACTACCAGGTTCTCTATCAGTTCCACTGTAACACACGCACACTGCAGTAAGTAGATGACAAAAGGAATTTTACGTGGAAAATTCCCAGCTCAACGGGATTAAAAACCACGACCTACCCTTGTAAGATTTCAACATCACTACTAAGCAACTTTTAGATTACAACCTATGTAACCTAGGAATTAACATCTTAATCCCTCACTATATTGTAATACTCTATTACAAGCCACTTTGTAATAACTCTATTACAAAGACTTTACAACTCGACTAAATCTAGACAAGACTCAAACATAAAGGTTTAAGGTTTATAAAGAGTTTCCTACATAGTACTTCTAAACAAGCTAAGTAGGAAATACAATTTAAGAACTATTATAAAGTTACAACTCAACTAAGGACATACAATGACTTGTTGTGGGGAACTGGTCTGTAGTAGTGTTGTTCTTTGTTCTTGATACACTTGAGAATTTATTGCTTGATGATCAATGACCGTGTGAGAGCTTCGATGATTTCTCTAGGTGAACAAGTGATTTCTTTTACCTTCCTTGATGTTAATAATGCATTTGTGACATCACTAGGATGATATAAGCAATATAGGTAAAAGACACTCCCCATAAAGTTGACTGTTGTACTATTTCTACACTGTAGTGTATGCAGGCAGCAACTTTATAGCTGGGGAAGTTGACTTGTACTATTTCCTCGGGAAACGATAGTTATCTTTTCCTTATGTTGTTCCTCTGACTCTGAGGAGTTGAAGCATATTCCAAGTTGGAACCTTTCGATCTTAAGGTCTTGAGGATATGTAACTGGTTCCTTATCTGGTTCTTGACAGTAACTTTGTTAGATCATCAAAACATAAAGCAAGGTAGTTGCAACCTATCAATTTCCCCCTTTTGATGATGACAAACTTATAATTGAAGATCCCAAAGAAAACGCACAGAACCAGACCGTGAACCAGAAAAGCCTTAAGTTTCCCCCTGAGTCTGTATTCCCCTTTAATTAGTGCTCACTTATCATGCAATCAATTATGCACATTAATCATTAATATTCCCCATTTTTGCATCATAAAAGGAAGAGCAACAAGTATATAGCAAAAATAAGTCTAGCTTGAGTTAACTCATGCCACTTGTGTGCACACAACATGACTAAAAACGGAGCATAAAGACAAGGCATAGTTAGCAAAAAAGGAAAAGCTGGCATTAGCATTAATTTGGATTTTTCACAGAAGCAGAGTCAATGTTACTACCACCATCCACAGTTTTGAACAAACAAAAACAACAAAACACAAACACCACAAACATCATCATAAAAACTGACATTGAGGGTATAGACTGATCACTAAAAACTGGACACTGAGGGGACACTATTTAGGGAGCACTGGAAGGAGATGGCTTAGAAAGGGCCTGGAGGACTAAATCCATTCGAGCATTTTCTGACATTTGCTCGTTGAGCAGTCTCTCTTTCAGGTCCTCTACTTGTTTCCTTAGCTCAGCATTCTCTTTCGTTAGACGAGCAACCTCTTCTCCTTGAGGACAACTGGAACCAGGTGCCTCCTCCAGCTGACTTAACTGAGTCTCAAGGATAGAATTCCTTACTTTCAATTTCCTTATCTCCAAGGTAGCACTGTTCTGAGCATTTATCAACTGAGATATGGTAGAAGTGCTTCCAACCCCTCCAATGTTCTCGATACACTCACAATCTTCAAGAGTAGCTTTGGAGAAATCTTGCTTCGTTGTGCCTACTTTAGCTTGTCCTAGAGGAACCTTGAAGTGCTTAAAGACCTTGGTGAGAAGGAATCCATACGACAGCTCATGATTACCATCTTTAAAGTATGCCACTTTGTTCATGTGTTCTATCATAATCCCAGGCAGATTGATGGTAGTGAAGTTGTCCAGTGCTTCCATGAGGAACAGGTCTGCACGAGAGGAGATAGATCTTCTCTTAGCTCGAGGCAGCAGTACCTTGTTCACCATCTCGAACAACAGTTGGTATACATGAAGGAGGGCCTTTTTCTGAACTCGTTCCCCCTGCTGAACTACTCTGTCCTTTAATATGGCATTTCTGAAATTTTGAGAACAGGATCCATGAACACTAGATAGCCCTTCAGTAGGCACACCAAGAATGGACCCCAACAAGGCAGAGTCCATCACCATATCAAATCATTCACCAACACACAGATGTGATCATCTTCAACTTTAAAAAGGTCACCATAGAAACTTTGAACTTCCTCTTCATGCACCATTGGAGCATCATTTGTGAACAAATGTGTCAACTGTTGGAACTCACAGATCTCAACCAGTTGTATCATACTAGCCTCATCCAAGATAGCATGGGAAAATGTGCGGTCCCATAGTACCTTTTGACTTATTAAACTCTCTTTCCCAGCACTCCTTGGATCACCCACTCTGGCCTTCTTTGAGGAACCAGGTTCCTCCTCCATATCAGCTTTTCTCTTAGAAGACTTGAAAATATTCTTTCCTTTTTCATCAGACTTCACAGACTTTTCACCACATTCTTCCATCACCCTTGCAGCAGACTCTTCTATCAAATTATCACCAGATTCTTTCACCACATTTTCACTAACAACGACATCATCAGACTAGTTCAGACTTTCAACAGACACATAAGATACTATTTTAGGCTTGGGGAGACCATGCTTCTATGAGCGCTTTCTAGTCAAGGAACCAGGTTCCTCTTCTAATTCATCATTCATATTCACAACTAGCACTGTCTTCTCGCTCACAACTTTTCCATCTTTCACAAATTTTCTTCTCCTTAACTTGGTTTGGTTGTTCTTAAGCGCACACTCAAGAGCCTCCTTCCTTTGCAACCTTATAGTAGGTCACTTTGGAGTAGAGCTTTGAGCAACCATTGGTCTACGCCAAGTCAAGCTAGCAATCGTCATATCATCAGAATCCTCTTCACTATCACCTTTTGCTTCTCTGGACACAGATCTTTCCTCAGGCATCACCACACATAAAGGCTCGGCATCAAAGTGAGGAGAGGGAGCAGGGTCAACACTGACCTGGGGCTCTTTAGAGGACCCCTGAGTTAGATCCTCCTGGGAGGAATCAGGTCCCTCATTTGGTACCCCAATAGTATTGTCCTGTGCCGATTGTTCAACATGCACAAGCTTTCTACCCTCTTTCATTGTCTCAGACTCTTCCCCCTGAGTCCCAAAAGCATCATCACCTCTTTCTATAACAACCCATTCATGAGCTATGGACAGAATGTTCTCTATTGCCTATTTTTCTTGTACATCCATGGAAATCTCAGTAAAGAAAGGAGTGTTACCTGTGGACATAAGATCAGGAACGGTCTTTGTTGAGTCAAACTTTTCGAAACTGTCAGCTGGATCTACCTTTGACCCTTTTTTCATTGGCAAGCCTGAAAGTGCCTGATTTTCTTCTTTGTCAGCGGTACTCTGTCCATCCCCTTCTTTAGGTGAAGTAGGAGAAGGGCTCTGGGCTACAAATCTTTTGGGAGTCGAGATTTTGCGACTCCTATGAGAACCAGAACTCGAGTGGGTAGGAGAGGAGACGAAATGTGGGGGTGACTCCATCCTAGGGTTTTGGTTTGCTGTGGTGTTGGGTGAGGAGTCTAATATGGGTGTGTCAACAGGTGAGGACTCAATGGGGATGTCACTTGGAGCACTCGAGGTTGTTTGCTGTTCAGCCATAGTGAGAATAAGAGAGGGGATTTGGCAGTTTGAGGAGAGGCAGAAGAATGGGGTTTTGATGTTTGATGGAAGGAGTTGTAACAGTGATAGATGAAGTTATGATGGATGGGGGACCAGTTAAGAAAGGGCGGCAGTTTTGGGAGTCGGATTAATAATTATCGGGTAAGAAGTTTGGGTTCACAAAACGTAGGGAAACAAAACTGACGCACTGATGACGTGGCACTTGTTTTAGCCATTCAAAATTGTGCATGAAAGAACAGAGAAACTACTAACCTGCGTCAGGGGAACCAGGTTCCCTGACTAATCTTGCATTTGTAAGCTTTGCCCTTTTTAGCAGCGCGAACTGCATCAACTCCCTATTTGCTCTGTAATCATCAGGTGTATCTACCTGTAACGGTATAGAGATGAGTTAGACTTTGCTAGAAAATACTTTTTAGCTAATTTTATATGAACATGTCTTTCTTAGTCAATCATCGAGGGACCAAGTTCTTAGTTGGGCTTTATCAATCCTAGTGCCAGACGATTTCTTTCAAAATGTTCTCTACTCAAAGGCTTGGTAAATATGTCTGCAATCGAATCTTCTGTCCTACAAAATTTCATGCAAATGATCCCCTTTTTGACATTGTTTCTGAGGAAGTCATGACGCACATCAATGTGCTTGGTTCTCTTATGTTGGACTGTATTTTTGGCCATACCGAGTGCACTTGTTTTGTCGCATAGGAGAGGCACACAATCTGAGAAGACTTCAAAGTCTTCCAGTTGTTGCTTGATCCATAGAGATTGAGCACATCAAGAAGCAGCTGCTACATATTCCGCTTCTGCAGTTGAGAGTGCCACTGAGTTTTGCTTCCTTGTACCCCACGAGATTAGGCAAGAACCCAGGAAATGTGCCATTCCAGACGTGCTTTTCCTGTCCACCAGATATGCTACATAATCAACATCAGCATACCCAATAAGATCAAAGCTGTCACTTGAGGGATAGTAGAGAACTAGGTCCTGCGTTTCTTTGAGATATCTTAATATTCTCTTGGCAACCATCAAATGGGATTCCTTTGGATTGGATTGAAACCTTGCACAAAGGCACACGCTGAACACAATGTCTGGTCTATTTGTAGTGAGATACAAGAGTGACCCTATGATCCCTCTATACATAGTCTGATTTACAGCGGAACCAGGTCCATCCATGTCTAGATGAGTAGCTGTGGCAATAGGGGTGTCGATGACTTTTGATGCTTCCATGTCAAACCTTTTCAGCAATTCTTTGATGTACTTCTGCTGACTTATCAATGTTCCCTTCTGAGATTGCTTCACTTGGAGTCCTAGAAAGAAATTTAATTCGCCCATCATACTCATCTCGAATTTACTCCCCATCAGTTTTGCAAATTCTTCACAAAGAGAGTCAGTTGTGGCTCCAAAGATGATATCATCAACATATACCTGAATAATGAGCAGGTTCCTCCCTCGTTTCTTCAGAAAAAGAGTTGTCAATATTTCCTCTTGTAAATCCATTTTCTAGAAGGAATTTTGACAACCTTTCATACTAAGCCCGGGGAGCCTGTTTTAGCCCGTACAATGCCTTGTCCAGTTTGAACACATGCTCAGGATTCTCGTGACTCTCAAAACCAGGAGGCTGCTTGACATAGAGATCTTCTTTCATATAGCCATTTAGAAATGCACTTTTGACATCCAGTTGGAACAGTGTGAACTCCATATGAGATGCAAAGGCAATAAGAATTCTAATGGCTTCCATTCAAGCAACTGGAGCAAACGTTTCATCATAATCGATCCCTTCTTCCTGATTGTAGCCTTGAACTACAAGCCTTGCCTTGTTTCTTGTTGTATTTCCAAACTCATCAAGTTTGTTCCTCAATATCCACCTGGTTCCTATGATAGTTCGATATGCAGGTTGAGGGACCAGGTGTCATACCTTGTTTCTTTCAAATTGATGGAGCTCCTCTTGCATGGTTGTGATCCAGTCTGCATCTTTCAACGCTTATTTGGTGTTTTGGGCTCTATTTGAGAAAGAAAGGCTGAAAAGGCAAGTGAGTTTCTGGCTTTTGATCTGGTTTGAACACCTGAGTCAAGGGGGGTGATTATGTTGTCAAGAGGATATGAGTGTTTGTGCTTCCAGTTTGGTACCTGAATCTCATTTGTAGAGGACCCGGGTATATCTGACTGAGTATTCTTGTCTGCTTATTACTTCAGCAAGTGGAGTACCTTGGACTGCATTAGCAACTCTATTTTCAGCTTCAGTTGTTATGATCGTGGGACCAGGTTCCTCTCCAATGGATGGAGATGTATTTGCATCATCTTTACTGGACTCCTTGACATGACTCATCATATTTTCTTTTCCATTTGCCATGTCAATAACTTCACCTAGAACATATAAAGGTTCTCCATCTTGGTCAACACGCTTGTCCTTTTCACAGGAGAGGTGAGGTTCATCAAAGATCACATGTATACTCTCTTCAACACATTGAGTCCTTTTGTTATATACTTTGTAAGATTTGCTTTGGTTTGAGTATCCCAGAAAGACTCCTTCATCACTTTTGGCATCGAAATTTCCAAGAGCTTCCTTTCCATTATTGAGGACAAAACATTTACACCCAAAAGTCCTTAGATGTGTTAGCTGAGGCTTCCTTCCATTTAGCAGTTCATATGGAGTCTTCTTCAGAAGGGACCTGATCATGCACCTGTTCACCAAGTAGCAAGCAGTATTGACAGCTTCTGCCCAGAAATGCTTTGCGATCCCACTGATAATCAACATTGTCCTTGCCATGTCTTCAAAGAGTTCTATTTTTCCTCTCCACAACACTATTTTGTTGAGGTGTTCTTGGAGCCGACAAAATGTGAGTGATACCATTTTCAGTATATAACTCATCAAACTTGGCATTATCAAACTCTGTCCCATGATCAGACCTGATTCAAGCTACATTATTACCCATCTTCATTTGAATCCTTTTGATGAAAGCAACAAACACTTCAAAGGTTTCATCCTTGGTTCTGAGAAATAGAGTCCAGGTGAATCTGGAGTAATCATCAACTATAACGAAGATATATTTCTTTCATCCCCTGCTTGCCACCCTCATGTGTCTACATAGATCCATGTGAAGAAGATCAAGTAACTTTAAGGTGCTGACTTCCTTTTTGGGCTTGAATGAGGATCTAACTTGCTTGCCTTTTACACATGCATCACATATTTTGTGATCCTTGAAACTTGACTTGGTTAGACCACGAACCAGGTCCTTCCTGACCAGTTTGCTCAGCAACATGAATCTTGCATGACCCAGCCTCCTATGCCATAATTCAGCATCATCATCAACATCACTTAGACAGTTGAGATTACCATTCTGCAGAGCCTCAAAATCAGCAGCATAGATATTTTTGTATCTTTTTTCTACTAGCACCACCTCACCAGTCACTATGTTTGTGACTGTACATAATTTTGACATAAATTCCACCTTGTTTCCCTTGTCACAGATCTGGAAAACACTTAGAAAGCGGTACTTCAACCCGTTCACGTAGTACATGTTTTCGATTGAGTGTGAGAGAGACTTCCCAATCCTTCTAACTCCTAGAATGTACCCTTTCTTGCCATTTCCAAAGGATACGCTCCCTCTTTACAGGGCTTTAAGTGAACGGAAATCATTTGTACTCCAAGTCATGTGCTTTGAGCAGCCACTATCCATGTACCATTGTAGGCTTCTTCCTTTCACTGTTCCTTGCACAAGAAAATCGGGAGTTAGACTTAGGAACCCAAACGAGTTTGGGTCCCTTGTAATGAGGAAAGGGGTGAATGAGGGATCTTCTGGTCCAAGCAGGCATCGTGCATTTTTTATATGAGGGATCAGGTTCTCTACCAGTAGTTACTTTCTTAGCGAAAACTTTGTTTTTCTGTTGTGACTGAAATCTAGCCTTACAGTTTTCTTTAAAGTGCCAGGTGTTGCCACACCTTGTGCCGCACATATTTCCTCCATTTTTGCTTTTCCCTTTCTTATTGCTTCCGCAACATAATCCCATGGGATGGCATCATACTTGTAAGATGGTGTGGGATCTACTATCACAGTAAAGGGTGTAGTTATCTCGACTTCAAATGACGCTTAGGTCTGTACCACAACTAGTGTGAGGGTGACCGAAGATGTTTTAGGAGCATCTCCCTCTCGAATGAGTCCGATGGACCCTTCCTGATCCCATTCTTCATCAGTTTCTATCACATTCACTCCTTCACCTCTATGATCTAGGAGATGATTGTTACGAACATTTGGTGCAACTTCCTTGGCCTGTATGACCTTAGTGTCAATCAGTGTCTGAATCTTGTCTTTCAACGTGCGGCACTCATCGATGGTATGACCTTCATGCCTGAATGATAGGCACATATTTTGTTGGGGTTAATCCATTGGGAGGAATTTTCCATAATAACAACAGGGATAGAAGTAACATAACCTGCGGCCTTTAGTATCTTGTATAGTTGGTCTATGGTTTCAGCAATTGGGGTGTATTATCTAGGAGGTCTGCGGTCAAAATTTGGTCGTGGCTTCTGGTAATTTTGGCGGACGGGTGGTAATGAATGGTAATATGCAGGTTGAGTATTATTGGTATGGTAGGTGGTAGCATGCTATTGGTATCTGGGGGTGAGAGTAGGTATGTGGGTGGAGGTATTTGGTATGTGAAAGGAGACTTAGGACCCTGGGCTACTATCACGACACCTACTTCTTTCTTCTTCGAAATACCTTCTAACTGCAGAGCTTTATTCTTGGTTGCAGTACCTCGAAATTGGTCACCATCCCATTCTTAATCCCTTCTTCTATTATTTCTCCTAACTTGATGATGCTGGAGAACTTGTGATTTTCCATAACCATTAACCTTTCATAATACTGCGGGACTTGAGCCCTGAAAAAAAACTTGTTCATTTGTTCTTCTTCAAGTTCTAGCCTTACTTTCGCGGCTTCTGATCTCCAACGAGTAGCATACTCGCGGAAGGTTTCTATCAGCTTCTTCTTGAGGTTTTGAATGTAGAAAATGCCTGGCGCATTTTTCGTGTTGAACGTAAATCTATCCATGAATTCTGACGCCATACAAACCCAACTAACCCATTTCTTTGGGTTTTGACTGATGTACCAAGACAAGGCATCTCTCGTAAGGCATCGCATGAACAGTTTCATGCGGATTTGTTCATTCTTGTCCACTCCTACAAGCTTGTCACAATACGTTCTCAGATGTACTTTCAGATCACCAGTTCCATTGAACATTTTGAACTTGGGAGGTTCGTAACCCTCCGGCAGTTCCATATCTAGTTGAACACACAGGTCCTCATAGTTTAAACCTTCAGCACCTTTACCCCCCTTGACACTCTAAACTCTACCAGTGAGCTTCTTGAGTTCCTCCGCCATGTTCTTAATGAGCAGGTCCTTCTCAGTCGATTCAGGTATGTATAGGGTTTGCTGCAGGATGTGAGGGAAAGGTTTTATATATATCGGATTGCTTTGATGGATTCCTGGCACTTGGGTATAAGGGTGGTCATTGGTTGAGTTTTGCGGATCGGAAGTAGGTTTTGGCGCATTCTGGGGAGTATGATAAGTAGTGATTTGTGGGTATTGAGTTGGATGATGGTGGTGTTGTTGAGGAGTCAGTACTGGTGGCGGGTTAAGGTTATGGGGAGGTACGGGATACTGGTGTGGTGCGGGAGGATGTGGTGGTGGGTTTTGTTTTTGTGTGTTTTGCGGTGGTGTTTGGTTCTGGGTAGTCGGGATTTACTGGTTAATGTCGGGGACATTGAGAGTGAAGGAGAGGTTTGCCAAATTAAGGACCTGCTCAAGCTCGCCTTATAGTTCCAGGATCTTTTGTTCCAGACACAAGACCAACTCATTCTGTGCCAGAGTACTTTGGCCATCTAAAGTTTCAACGTTTTACATCATGGTGGCATTGTCTTTCCTAATACCACTCAAATCATCCAGTTTCCTTTTCCCTTTGCTTTTACCTTTAGGATTGCTTGGTGGAGGAGGAGGTAGAGGACCTCTAGATCTAGTGTGATATGCTGACAATGCCAGTATGCACGAACCAACCTTTGGGAATGAGAATAATCAAAAGAAAAGAAATAACCAAAGGAAACCAAGTTAGTAAGTTGAAATAAAAGAGTGTTTGCAATACTTAAACATGTTACACAAAGTCATGCAGTGATTCACGTCCTATTTGGGGGCATCATTCTGCCTGAGGTAGGCCTAACCGACACATAGACTTGGAGAAAATTGATGCCAACATTTGCGTCATTTCATTAATGCAAAACTAATGACTCAAACTTATACTAAATCGACAATAATAAATCATCAGAATCCTCTTCACTATCACCTCTTTCTGCTTTGGACACAAATCTTTCCTCAGGCATCACCACACACAAAGGCTCGGAATCAAAGTAAGGAGAGGGAGCAGGGTCAACCCTGACCCGGAGCTCTTGAGAGGACCCCTGAGTTAGATCCTCCTGGGAGGAATCAGGTCCCTTATTTGGTACCCCAAAAGTATTGTCATGTGCCGATTGTTCAATATGCACAAGCTTTCTACCCTATTTCACAGTATCGGACTCTTCCCCCTGAGTCCCAAAAGCATAATCACCTCCTTCTATAGCAACCCATTCATGAGTTATGGACAGAATATTCTCTATTGCCTATTTTGCTTGTACATCCATGGAAAACGCAGTAAAGAAAGGAGTGTTACCCGTGGACATAAGATCAAGAATAGTCTTTGTTGAGTCAAACTTTTCGGAACTGTCAGTTGGATCTACCTTTGACCCTTATTTCAAAGGCGAGCTTGAAAGTGCCTGATTTTCTTCTTTGTCAGCAGTACTCTGTCCATCCCCATTTTTCGGTGAAGTAGGAGAAGGGCTTTGGGCTACAAATCTTTTGGGAGTCAAGATTTTGCGACTCCTTTGAGAACCAGAACTCGAGTGGGTAGGAGAGGAGATGAAATATGGGGGTGACTCCATCCTAGGGTTTTGGATTGTAGTGATGTTGGGTGAGGAGTCTAATATGGGTGTGTCAACATGTGAGGATTCAATGGGGATGTCACTTGGAGTACTCGAGGTTGTTTGATGTTCAGCCATAGTGAGAAGAAGAGAGGGGATTTGGCAGTTTGAGGAGAGGCATAAGAATGGGGTTTTGACGTTTAATGGGAGGAGTTGTAACAGTGATAGATGAAGTTATGATGGATGGGGACCGGTTAAAAGAAGGGTGGCAGTTTTTGGAGTCGGGTTCATAATTAGCGGGTAACAAGTTTGGGTTCACAAGACGCAGGGAAACGAAACTGACACACTGATGACGTGGCACTTGTTTTAGCCGTTCAAAATTATGCATGAAAGAACAGAGAAACTACTAACCTGTGTCAGGGGAACCAGGTTCCCTGACTAATCTTGCATCTGTATGCTTTGCCCTTTTTACCAGCGCGAACTGCATCAACTCCCTATTTGCTCTGTAATCATCATGCGTGTCTACCTGTAACGGTATAGAGATGAGTTAGACTTTGCTAGAAAATACTTTTTAGCTAATTTTATATGAACATGTCTTTCTTAGCCAATCATCGAGGGACCAAGTTCTCAGTTGTGCTTTATCAATCCTATTTCCAGACGATTTCTTTCAAAATATTCTCTACTCAAAGCCTTGGTAAATATGTTTGCAATCGGATCTTCTGTCCTGCAAAATTTCATGCAAATGATCCCCTTTTCGACATTGTCTCTAAGGAAGTCATGACGCACGTCAATGTGCTTGGTTCTCTTAGATTGGACTGTATTTGTGGCCATATTGAGTGCACTTGTTTTGTCGCATAGGAGAGGCACACAATCTGAGAACACTCCAAAGTCTTCCAGTTGTTGCTTGATCCATAGAGATTGAGCATAGCAAGAATTAGCTCCTATATATTCCACTTCTGCAGTTGAGAGTGACACTGAGTTTTGCTTCCTTCTACCCCACGAGTTTAGGCAAGAACCCAGGAAATGTGCCATTCCAAATGTGCTTTTCCTGTCCACCAGATATGCTACATAATCAACGTCAACATACCCAATAAGATCAAAGGTGTCACCTGAGGGATAGTATAGAACCAGGTCATGCGTTCCTTTGAGATATCTCAATATTCTCTTAGCAACCTTCAAATGGGATTCCTTTGGATTGGATTGAAAATTGGCATTGTCGAACTCTGTCCCATGATCAGACCTGATTCAAGCTACATTATTACCCATCTTCACTTGAATCCTTTTGATGAAAGAAACAAACACTTCAAAGGTTTCATCCTTGGTTCTGAGAAATAGAGTCCAGGTGAATCTGGAGTAATCGTCAACTATAACGAAGATATATTTCTTTCATCCCCTGCTTGCCACCCTCATGTGTCTACATAGATCCATGTGAAGAAGATCAAGTAACTTTAAGGTGCTGACTTCCTTTTTGGGCTTGAATGAGGATCTAACTTGCTTGCCTTTTACACATGCATCACATATTTTGTGATCCTTGCAACTTGACTTGGTTAGACCACGAACCAGGTCCTTCCTGACCAGTTTGTTCAGCAACATGAAGCTTGCATGACCCAGCCTCCTATGCCATAATTCAGCATCATCATCAACAGCACTTAGACAGTTGAGATTACCATTCTGCAGAGACTCAAAATCAGCAGCATAGATATTTTTGTATCTTTTTGCTACTAGCACCACCTCACCAGTCACTATGTTTGTGACTGTACATAATTTTGACATAAATTCCACCTTGTTTCCCTTGTCACAGATCTGGGAAACACATAGAAAGCGGTACTTCAACCCGTTCACATAGTACATGTTTTCGATTGAGTGTGAGAGAGACTTCCCAATCCTTCTAACTCCTAGAATGTACCCTTTCTTGCCATTTCCAAAGGATACGTTCCCTCTTTACAGGGCTTTAAGTGAAAGGAAATCATTTGTACTCCACGTCATGTGCTTTGAGTAGCCACTATCCATGTACCATTGTAGGCTTCTTCCTTTCACTGTTCCTTGCACAAGAAAATCAGGAGTTAGACTTAGGAACCCAAACGAGTTTGGGTCCCTTGTAATGAGGAAAGGGGTGAATGAGGGATCTTCTGGTCCAAGCAGGCATCGTGCGTTTTTTATATGAGGGACCAGGTTCTCTACCAGTAGTTACGTTTTTAGTGAAAACTTCATTTTTCTGTTGTGACTGAAATCTAGCCTTACAGTTTTCTTTAAAGTGCCCAGTGTTTCCACTGTGAGTGCAAAATTTATCAGGTACAGTAACATACTTGCTATGAGGGTTGTAGGGAATCGTTTCCCTTTGGAACCCAATCCCCTGCCTGTTTCCCCCATTGTTGGTGTACATGGCAGTGATAGCATCATAGGACCAGGTCCACTTGAGTAATTTTTCAAGATCAATCTTCACTCTTCCTAGTTCTTCATGAAGTTGTTTGTTTTTCTCAAGCTCAACACACAGACTAGACTTCACTGAATTTAACTCACTTTCAAGTTTAATGTGTGCCTCGCTTGCATCTTTCTTTTCCTTTTGAAAATTTTCAGGCCTACTCTTTATTTTAAGTTCTCCAATTGTTTCCTTCAAGTCCACTACCACCACTAATAGGTCATCTCTCTCATGCTCAATATTTGCAATTTTTTCATCTATGGCATTCTTTGCTTTCTTCAGGTTCTCAATTGTTTCCTTTAAATCAACAACAATGATTACTAAGTCATCTCTGGTTTGTTCTACTTCTCCTAACTCCATAGTTAAAGCATCTTTATCATTTATAAGACTGTGATAAGCATCAATTAACACATTTGCCGAAGACATGAGTTCTTTTGGAGAATAATAATTCAGATTTCTCTGAACATCCAAAATATTTACCTCATCAACGTCGTCATCTTTATCATCATCAGACTGAGCCATCAAGGCAAAGATTGAGTCATACTTAGTTGCTTTACTTTTCACTGCCATCATTGAACTATCACCATGATCATTGTTTTCTTCATATTCGCTGAAGGAATCTCCCCATGCAGCAAGAGCTTGCTTTACAACATTGTCAGCGACATTCTTTCTCTTGAAACGTTTATCAGGAACCGAGTTCCTCTTGGATGCTTTGTCAAAGTTGTTTTTGTGCTGATATTGCTTTAAGAGAGGGCACTCATTGATGACGTGTCCTGGCTTGCCACATTTATGACAGAGGTCATAATATTTTGGCTTGCTAGAGTTTTCCCTTTTTGGAATACCTCCATTCTTGCGAACCATCTTCTGGAATCTTCTTGTCAAGTAAGCCATATCACCATCCTCACCACTTGAATCATTGTTGTCTGTCTTGAGGATCAGCTTCTTCTCCCTTTTGGGTTCTCCTCTTTCATTGTCCTTTTTCTTCTTCATTTCATATGTTTTCATATTGCCAACAAGTTCATCTATGGTCAGTGTCTGCAAGTCCTTCGCCTTTGTAATGGCGTTCACTTTGCTTTCCCAAGAACTGGGCAGAACAATAAGGATTTTTCTGAGAAGCTTGTTTCTTGGAATAGTTTCACCAAGAGAGTGAAGCTCATTAATGATGGAGGTGAAGCAAGTGTGCATATCTTGGATGGATTCATCATCTTTCATCCTGAAGAGCTCGTATTCAGTTGTGAGCATGTCGATCTTGGATTACTTAATCTGTGTTGTTCCTTCGAGATCTGTCTGAAGAGCCTCCCGGATTTATTTTGTTGATTGGCATGTCGATGTCCTGTTATATTCATCAGGACCAATGCCATAAATAAGAATTTTCTTTTCACGAAAGTTCTTTTCTATGGCCTTTCGATCAGTGTCATTGAATTCCTTCCTCGTCTTGGGAATGGTTACAACTGGGTCGCCAAGATTCTTGGTGGGAACAAAGGGTCCGTCACATATGACATCCCATAGCTCAGAATCTTCAGCCATGATGAAGTCGTGCATCCTGGTTTTCCACCATCTGTAATACTGTCCATTGAACCTAGGTGATCTGTAAGTAGACTGGCCTTCTTCGAAGTTTGGAGGAGCAGCCATAAGGATCCTTTATAGGTGTTAACCTGATAGAAAGAACCTGCTCTGATACCAATTGATAGAATATAAGGGTCCACCAAACTCTATAGAGAACCAGGTTCTCTATCAATTTCACTAGAACACACGCACACTGCAGTAAGTAGATGACAAAAGAAATTTTACATGGAAAATTCCCAGCTCAACGGAATTAAAAACCACAACCTACCCTTGTAGGATTTCAACTTCACTACTGAGCAACTTTTAGATTACAACATGTGCAACCTAGGAATTAACCTCTTAATCCCTCACTAACTTGTAATACTCTATTACAAGCCACTTTGTAATAACTCTATTACAAAGATTTTACAACTCGACTAACTCTAGCCAAGACTCAAACACAAAGGTTTACAAAGAGTTTCCTACAGAGTACTTCAAAACAAGCTAAGTAGGAAATACAATTTAAGAACTATTACAAAGTTACAACTCAACTAAGGACCTACAATGACTTGTTGTGGAGAACTGGTTCGTAGTAGTATTGTTCTTTGTTCTTGATGCACTTGAGAATTGATTGCTTGATGATCAATGACTGTGTGAGAGCTTCGATGATTTCTCTAAGTGAACAAACGATTTGTTTTACTTTCCTTGATGTTAATAATGTATTTGTGACATTACTAACATGATGTAAGCAAGGTAGGTAAAAGACACTCCCCATAAAGTTGACTGTTGCACTGTTTCTGCACTGTAGCATGTGCAGGAAGCAACTTTACAGCTGGGGCAGTTGACTTGTACTGTTTGCTCAGGAAACGATAGTTATCTATTCCCGTTGTTGTTCCTCTAACTCTGAAGAGTTTAAGCATATTCCAAGCTGGAACCTTTCGATCTTAAGGTCTTGAGGATATATAACTAGTTCCTTATCTGGTTCTTGACAGTAACTTTGTTAGATCATCAAAACATAAAGCAAGGTAGTTACAACCTATCAAAAATACTAAAAAATGGCTCAAATGCTCAAAACTGGTTTTTAAAGTAATTCATGCATATTTTGCCAGGCTACCCAGGAACTCGATGGCCCTAGGATGCTGTAGTTGTCCAGTTCTTGAGAAAAGCTCCTTTCTCCATGGTTTGAATGGTAAGGTCTTCCTCTTCCTCCTCAACTATTCCACTACAGTCCATATCTTCTTCATCTAGAAACAGCTTCCTCATGCCAGCTAAAACATCATCTTCCTCAGAACCCCACATCATGTCAGCTTGATGGAATGTCTGGTACAGAGGTAGTACCGGTTGTTCCAATGGCTAATAAGGATCACGCCACGGTGGTGACCAATCCTGGTATTTCTTCCATGTGAATTCATATTCGAGCCCAAAAGTCGTGTCATAATATTGTGGTTGTACGGGTTTGGTGATCCCTTGAAGAGTTTTGCTGAGACCCATGCCGGGATCATACCATGTCCATAACAGTATGCTTTCTATCTTGTTTCTCCACCATCGGTCCTTTTCAATTGCGTTGACTTATTCAATGCGATGTTATGTTTCTCCACCCATCTTCTTTATGTTTTTGATGACCGGCATATCTGATTGGTGTAGATGGGGTTACTTATATTTCCATGGATGATCACCTCCTGATGATTCCACTCAAACTTCACAGACTCATGCAGAGTCGAAGCCACTGCCTCGGCGGCATGTATCCAGGGTCGTCCCAATAATAGATTGTAGGTAGCAGATATGTCTAGCACTTGGAACTCGACATCAAACCAAGTCGGGCCCATCCGTAGACTGAGGTTGATTTCTCCAATGGTGGCTCTCTGGGATCCATCAAATGCCTTCACATTCATACTTCCCATCCGTATATCGTGTAGGCCTTTACCTAGTCTCTTCGGGGTAGTCAATGGTTATATGTTGAGATTTGAACCTCCATCTATCAAGACCTTCACGATAAACGTATCCTCAAATTGCACCGTGATGTGTAACGCCATGTTGTGACTCAGTCCTTCTGGTGGTAATTCATCTTCATGAAAAGTGATTTTGTGGCTCTCCAATACATGTCCGACCATGTTAGCCATCTCCCCACTAGTGATGTTGGTGGGTACATAAGCTTCATTCAACACCTTCATTTAAGCATTCATATGTGTGTCTCAGTTTTGTAGCAGGGATAAGATGGATATCTGAGAGGGAATCTTGTTCAAGTGATCAACAATGGAATACTCCCTTGCTTGTACTTTTCTCCAAAGATCGCTCGGGCCGGTCTCAACAACAGGCGGCTTAGGTGCATTTTCCTTGCATATTCCTCCCAGATTCTCAGTTGTATAAACTCCAACAGTTCTAGCCATACCTCGTGCCGCACATCTTTCCTCCATTTTTGATTTTCCCTTTCTCCTTGCTTCCGCAACATAATCCTATGGGATGGCATCATACTTGTAAGATGGTGTGGGAGCTACCATCACAGTAAAGGGTGTAGTTATCTCGACTTCAAACGACGCCTGGGTCTGTACCACAACTGGTGTGAGGGTGACCGAAGATGTTTTAGGAGCATCTCCCTCTCGAATGAGTCTGATGAACCCTTCCCGATCCCATTCTTCATCAGTTTCTATCACATTCACTCTTTCACCTCTATGATCTAGGAGATGATTGTTACGAACAGTTGGTGCAACTTCCTTGGCCTGTATGACCTTAGTGTCAATCAGTGTCTGAATCTTGTCTTTCAACGTGCGGCACTCATTGATGGTATGACCTTCATGCCTGAATGATATGCACATATTTTGTTGGGGTTAATCCATTGGGAGGAATTTTCCATAATAACAGCAGGGATAAGAGTAATATAACCTACGGCCTTTAGTATCTCATACAGTTGGTCTATAGTTTCAGCAATTGGTGTGTATTGTCTAGGAGGTCTGCGGTCAAAATTTGGTCGTGGCTTCTGGTAATTTTGGCGGGCGGGTGGTGATGAATGGTAATATGCTGAGTATTATTGTCATGGTAGGTGGTAGCATGCTATTGGTATCTGGGGGTGAGGGTAGGTATGTGGGTGGAGGTATTTGGTATGTGAAAGGAGACTTAGGACCCTGGGCTACTATCACGACACCTACTTCTTTCTTCTTCGAAACACCTCCTGACTGCAGAGCTTTATTCGTGGCTGCAGTACCTCGAAACCATCCCATTCTTAATCCCTTCTTCTATTATTTCTCCTAACTTAATGATGCTGGAGAACTTGTGATTTTCCATAACCATTAACCTTTCATAATACTACGAGTCTTGAGCCCTGAAAACACACTTGTTCATTTGTTCTTCTTCAAGTTTTGGCCTTACTTTCGCGGCTTCTGATCTCCAATGAGTAGCATACTCGCGGAAGGTTTCTATCAGCTTCTTCTTGTGGTTTTGAATGTAGAAAATGCCTGGCGCATTTTCCGTGTTGAACCTGAATTTCTCTATGAATTCTGACGCCATACTAACCCAACTAACCCATTTCTTTGGGGTTTGACTGATGTACCAAGAAAAGGCATCTCCCGTAAGGCTTCGCATGAAAAGTTTCATGCAGATTTGTTCATTCTTGTCCACTCTTACAAGCTTGTCCCAATACGTTCTCAGATGTACTTTCGGATCACCAGCTCCATTGAACATTTTGAACTTGGGAGGTTTGTAACCCTCCGGCAGTTCCATATCCAGTTGAACACACAGGTCCTCATAGTTTAAACCTTCAGCACCTTTACCCCCTTGACACTCTAAACTCTACCAGTGAGCTTCTTGAGTTCCTCCGCCATGTTCTTAATGAGCAGGTCCTTCTCAGTCGATTCGGGTATGTATAGGGTTTGCTGCAGGGTGTGAGGGAAAGTTTTTACATATATCGGATTGCTTTGATGGATTCCTGGAACTTGGGTATAACGGTGGTCATTGGTTGAGTTTTGCGTATCGGGAGTAGGTTGTGGCGCATTCTGGGGAGTATGATAAGTAGTGGTTTGTAGGTATTGAGTTGGATGATGGTGGTGTTGTTGAGGAGTCAGTACTGGTGACAGGTTAAGGTTATGGGAAGGTACATGATACTGGTGTGGTGCGGGAGGATGTGGTGGTGGGTTTTGTTTTTGTGTGTTTTGTGGTGGTGTTTGGTTCTGGGTAGTCAGGATTTACTGGTTAATGTCGGGGACATTGAGAGTGAGGGAGAGGTTTGCCAAATTTCGGACATGCTCAACCTCGCGTTGTAGTTTCAGGATTTGCTTCCAGACGCAAGACCAACTCATTATGTGCCAGAGTACTTCGGCCATCTAAAGTTTCAACGTTTTCCATCACGTTGGCATTGTCTTTCCTAATACCACTCAAATCATTCAGTTTCCTTTTCCTTTTGCTTTTACCTTTAGGATCGCTTGGTGGAGGAGGAGATGGAGGACCTCTGGATCTAGTGTGATATGCTGACGATGCCAGTATTCACGAACCAACCTTTGGGAATGATAATAATCAAAAAAAAAAAAGAAAAGGCAAAAGGAAACCAAGTTAGTAAGTTGAAATAAAAGAGTGTTTGCAATACTTAAACATGTTACACAAAGTCATGCAGTGATTCACATCCTATTTGGGGGTCTCATTGTGCCTGAGGTAAGCCTAAGCGACACATAGACTTGGAGAAAATTGATGTCAATATTTGCGTAATTTCATTAATGCAAAAATAATGAGTCAAACTTGTACTAAATCGACAATAATAAAAATTACTAATGGCATTTAGCCTTATTACAATCGAAATCTAAAGCTAAGCTAGAAAGTAGTAAAGAACATTATTTCCTAGTCTACTTAGTCCCTGAAGGACCCTCTCCGTGCTTGGATCTTTTGACCCCATTAATCAGGTTCCCCAAATCGCGCATATCCAACAGTAAGTAAGCTTTTGCTAGATGTCCTCCTTCACTTCCATCCGTGCCTTGACAATCTAAGAGTCTCTTTCTCATCTTTCCCTCGAGCACCATCAATCCTTGTTCCAAGTATTCCAATATTTCTGTTGACTTAGTGGCAATCTCTTTCCATTCCTTTATCGCTTCCATGTTCACTTTGTGTTGTTCCATATGTTTGGCTTCAAACTCGAACACCCTTTTGCGTAACCTTCTATATTTAACATGTGCTTCAGCTACTTCATCTATGACCCTATCCTTCAGATTGACTCCCAGCTTGACATCTCCTGCTACGTCATCCTCCAGCCATGATAGATAGTAGTACATATGACCTATGTGATACGTGTCTGGGTCAATGATTGTTTTTTTCCACAATAACCTTTTGGTTCCACATATGTTGTGCCTCGAACTTGAATGGAATGATGTCTCTTTTGAAATCTGCCTTGTACTGGACCATGTTGGAAACTTAAGGTATGACCTGTTTTCTCCCCGCTTGCCTCATTACCCTTATGGGAGCATAAGGATAGATGCCTCGCAACCCGATTAGTATCGGATGAGTAGTCTCTCTTGACCTGAGGATGAACACTCACTTCTAGGAAACCACTCAAGCATCCAATGTACCTGCTCGTCCATCTGATTACTGAAGAAACGCACCCAACTTACAATATTTCAAGGTTGTGCAAACCTATCTGGGATAAACGTCATTTTCTTTAGGTGATGGTAGGCTATGTAGTCATTCAATAGTCGTCACAGAAGCTCTTGACGATACTCTCCTTTTTGAAAGTATTCCAGCAGCCAGACTGGTAGTAACAGATTACAACCTTGAAAGTGTCCAAATCCATGTTTACACCGATCTAGAGCATGGTACATCTCAGCTAAGATCATAGGGACGATAGTATAAGTTTGTCCCTCGATGCCCTCCACTAAAGTCCTGGCGACCGGGGCTAAGTGAGTATGAATCCTTACCCTTTTCATTGGAAATATCAACAACCGCAAGAAGCAGACGATGAACACATAAACCCGGTGGTGCGTCCAACCCAAGGAAGTAATGGCACGTTCATCATGATGAAGGCGATACTACTTGCTATACCTATAACGCTCGTAAAGAAATTCCAAAGGGATGTATGATTTCTTTAAATAGAGCAGCTCGTCATTTTTCTTAAAACCCAACATCCTTAGAAAATTGCGGGGGTGCGATTCTCTAGTACTAGTAATCTCGGACTATCCCATGGTAATTTGGGGAAGCCTCCTATTTCCTCTAGGAGAGGAGTCATTTCTATATTTCCAAATCGAAAAAAAGTGTTTTCTCGTCCCAGAACATGGTAGCGGCCTCAATGAATGCCCAATATGGTAGAATATTTACCAAGGATGGCAGGTCACCAAGTACTCTTCTCACATGATTCTTGTCGCAAGGTGCAAGGTCTTTCCACCTGTCAAGTAGCAACGGTGGGATGTTTTGGACCATACCGAACCTGGGGACTTCATGTTTCATTTTCTGCAAGAAAACAAAGGTTAGCCCTTCCCCCTCCATATTTGAATACTTATGCAATAATGATCAACACGTTAGCGTATTTTCTCCAACTAATGTACATAATATGATAGTGTCCATTGGGATTGTGGAAATCTCGCTGGACTTGGAACACAGTTTATCTTAGCGGGTTGTTACGTTAATAACGTTCCAACCCGTACTAGGTTTAGCATTATGCATGTACATATCAAGTTGGAGTAGGGTTTCTAGAATGGTCTAAACTGGTACTCCCAAGTAAACAACTTGAGAGGGAAAGGCACGGGACCCGTCGATTGCACCGCTGATTGACTAGGCTACCACAAATAAGTCTTTCCAATTTAAAAAGGGTAATTTTTTGGAAGAGCGTGGACACTCATCAAGCTCCGCTATATTGATAATTGGCATGAGTGGAGTATGACGTGGAGTATGATTTTATGCAGAGATAATAACACGTTGCCAGATATTTGCATGATAGAAAGTAGTAAATAGGATAGCAAAAGTAAACATGGAAAGAACAGAGAAGAAAGACAAAAGAAAGAAGTCAGTTTAGTTCATAAAAATATATGCGGGAATGTAATAAAGCAGGAAGTAGGGATAGGAAAGGCATGATATAGCAGTTTTAGACAGGATGAAAAGAGATGAAGGGTGGTTATAGCAAATAAAGGTGAATGGGGAGCGGATGTGCATGACATAGCAGATTTAAACAAAAAAAGGCTAATATGGGAAGGGATGTGCATGTCATTGTAATTTCAAACAAATAAAGGTGAAGAAGGGAAGGGATGTGCATGTAGCAGCAGTTATAGAACAGAAAAAAGAAAAAGAGAGCAATCCACATAAGTCAAGTTCATTAGGGTAAGAGCCTAAGTGTAAATCCCCAGGAGAGTCGTCACGCTGTCGCGCCCCGTTTTCTCACAAAAGCGGGTTTCGACATGTGACAACTCTTTCAAATGAGGTATTAAAAGAGAAGAGTCGCCAACTAACGGTTTAAGGTACGTTAGGGGACCTATTTGCAAGTAACTCTATTTTGACTAGTCAATGTCACCAATGATCGGGTAAGGGCTCAAAGTATCTCGAAGAGAAGGTGTTAGGCACTCTTCGAGGTCCACAATTGTGGGTCCCGACCGAACTTTAAACTATGTGGATTATGTAATTAGGCTAGGTGATCAAATAAATAAAGAGATATTAAAAGTTAAAAAGTCTTATTAAAATCTATGAGGATCGGTACAAATCTTAGTATGACTATAAGGATACAACTACATTGGTCTATATCAAACGACTAAGTGTAAATAACAAGTATATAAAGAAAAAGGGGAGTCATAAGTTTTTTAGCCTAAAGGATCACCCCGCGCAACATAAATAATACTTCGCAACTCCCTTAAGGTAGGGGATTGCTCATGTTATTTAGCGGGCACAGACTACCATCTCCTACTATACAATTACTATGTTTAAGTGGTTACTTAAAGGCGCTCTAAATCAATTCTAAATTGTATCCTATGCATGCATTATTCGTCATATACCTGTGGTCCAGGAAGCTTTGGAACTCTATTTGGGTGGTTCTAGATTTTACCTAGGATGCTCAAAATGATAAAACTAATCGCACATTAAAAACAAATAGGACTAAAAATAATAGCAAAGAGTGACTCATGTTATCCTCCACGCGTAACAACAAAGCATGCAAACAAGTTCTAGGATACACAGTAGACAATTTTAGACGTATTTGAGTCGTTAAGTCCTATGGGCATGATTTTTATATGATTCTGATTTCTGGTATAATACAGACAATACTGCAATTTTTAGCCTAATGCTTAGGGAGATTACAGGCATTGTAAATCCTATAGGTATAATTTCTAATTGTTTGTGACATGAAACGATCCCGAAATTATGAATTACCAGTGCTGATTTTATAGGCGTGTGTCTCGAGAAGGTGACAGTATCCTATAGGCAGGATTTCTAATAGTTGGTATTTATACACAGACTCATCATGCATATTCCTATAGACATATTATCGAGGCGGGCAGTGTAATAAGAACAATAGAAGTAGTTGATTAATTAATTAATTAGAGCCTTATAGACATGGTATCTAGATGAGTTTTAGCAAAGGCATGTATTATTGCAATCCTATAGGCATGATATCTAATAATCATATAGAAGTAGACAAGGGAGCATGTAAAGTATTTACTCAAACAATCATGCTTTTAAATAATGTATAGGTATTAGGCAAGTTAATTAATGTGTGTGATTTCCTATAGGCATGGTTTCTATGTGTGTACCAAAATAAAGTATGTCGAACAAAGTAGCAAACAAAGCAGGTAGGTACTATAGGCATGCTCTCTACCCATTTATGTGAGAATTAGGATACCGCAATCCCTTTTTCACTAATCTCCCCCATCGTTTGTTTACAAATTATTACAGGCCCTATTGAATAAGTACAAGTACAAATATGAATACATAATAAACCCAGTAACATAATTGGGCCTTCAGATAGGTCTAGAATTCCATTTGGACTGCAGGCCAGACTCCGAGTGAAAACAGTGTTCTTTAAACTTCCAATACCAAAGTAGGCCCAGCATACTAGGCCCAGACGAATAATTTCTTACCCAAAGGATGCTAAGCTTGGCTATACATATGACACTACACACAGAGTTAACTAAACAGCTCTGAAGATTAAAACACTCAGCCCTTAAGTTGTGACCAACAACACCTCTAACCAAGACTTATAGAAAGGATTATATAAACATATATGCGGCAAGGTTTGTGGTTATAACTCCAGAAATAGAGTTTAAGAGCAACATGGCTATTTCAAACAAAGTTCTAGAACAAAGCTTGGTTCAAAACCATCCTAAGGAGCCTTACGCATTGGTTTGAACATGGAAATCTAACAGTGTCATGGGCAAAACTAGTGAGATATAGACTTAAAAATAAAAACTTCAACATAAGAGCCTAATGAGAACAACTAATTTGCAGAGCTTAACATATGGGACAGGCAAGCAAACTCGGTTTATCGATAAGTGAGCATCCAGATTAGAAGAGGCTGATTTTTAGGCAAATCAAGTAAGCACGCATTGTGTAAAGAAGAGTAAACAAGACAAGGATTGAAATTCACCCTAGGAGTATCAAACAATAGGTGAGCACAAAACATCAAATAAAAGAATGATCTTGCTTTGGCGTTGCAACAGCATTAGCACACATAGTTCATATGATCACAAGTTGGTTTCAGGGAATAGCGGGTATACATAGAAGATTTGGCATAGATTCTAGGCATGTATTAATTTCCTAGGAGAGTCCCAATCATAGTTCAAAACAACAATAGTCTTCAATAGTCAATTAATCTTAAACATGGAGACAAACATTCAAGCAACTTGGTTATCTACATTAGGCAAGCATTTAGGCTAATAATGTGAAGGAAAAGCATACTAGGCTAAGTATTCCTGTAATGTCATCCCATATCTACAGAATGACAGCAGGTGATGTATAAAGGATTCAACAACAAGAAGAAAAACACTTGACTGACATAACTTCTCAGAAATCCAAACAGCATTCGATAAACATTAATCAGATTTAGTTGCAAGCCCAGTAAACATCATGTATCACTTAGCAAAAGTCAGAATTAGAGAAAATTTTAGAGAGAATGATATAAAAGACCCAGAGAAATGCACATAATCAAAAAATAATAAAATTACGAGCGTATAGGGTACTAACCAGTTGAAAATAAACTAAATAAAGGCTGAAGAACTCAAAAATTACAAGAATAGCTCTGATTATTAGAGACCAGTAAAACCCCAACTCCCTAGTGCTTCAGAGTTCACATGAGCCTAGAAATGGACCCTGATCAGTGCTTGCACTGGAGGAAGGTGAACAAAATCTGGTAGCCTTGGCTTTCAGCCGGCCAAGAGCTCAATTTCAAAATAGTATCGAATAAGTGAGAGTAAGAGAATAGTTCTTTCGGTCCGTTAAAGGGGATTAGGTCAAGGGTTTATATATTAATAAAAATCAACACATAAATAAGGAAATACAGTCAATCGTACATAAACAAAGAAAGAAGAACATGCAGAAATCAATTTAGAATCGAATTAGGAGAAGAAACCAGGTAAATCCTAGTTTGACTAGGATCAAAAATTGTCTAGAGATCTTGGTGAATCTGAACCTCATAGCCTTGCTATGAACGTATAAGTATGAAATATCATCCAAAACTTGGAGAATAAAGTCGATCTCCTTTGATTCAAAGACCGGTACTTGCTAAAAAAAGAGCAAGTACTAAGTAACACCATATTTACACATGTAATAGTGGTATAATCCAGAAAAGGTAAGTAAATCATAGTATGAATCCATGGATGAGCTGGATTCAAGGAAGACTTGCAGTGGCGGCTAGGGTTTGTGAGGTGAGAGGATGTTTTGAGAGAGTATAGGGGCGGCCGGTTGGAAAAAGTGGGTTAGGGTTTAGGGTTGTGAGGTTATAAGGAGAGTGAGGGATTTATTATGGACTGTTGATCATTTGAGATCAACGGCCGAGATTAGAGGGTGCTAGGGTTGAGTAAAGAGGGTCACTGATGGGGAAGCCCTGTTGGGTCGTTTGGCTTTGGGCTTCTGGGTCAATTAGGGATGGGCTTGTTCGTTTTGGACCTTAATTGGTTCAAAAATTAGCCCTATATTGGGATATAAATAATAAAATATTATTTAAGTAGTAAGATGCAGTAAAAACAATAACTTAACATTATAAAAATATAAAAACTACTATTTGGAATGCCAATATAATTATATGAAAATATTGTAAATCATATATGTGGATGTAAATAATAGATTTGGATGGTTAAATCATCAAAAAATAATTTAAGGGTTAATTAATACATATTCAGGTAATTTAAATGCAAGAAAACTAATTTTAAAACTCTAAAATTATGAAAATATTTGTATAAATCTTGTAAATTAAGTAATAATGAGAAATGATATTTTGAAAATATATATACTATTTGGAAAATTATGATGACAAAATCGGGTATCAACAACATCGCCTATGACTAAATTGACCCAGAAAGGTGCTCCGTTCATATGGTCGGATGAATGTGAAGAGAGCTTTCAGAAGCTCAAGATAACTTTGACTAAAGCCCCAGTATTGGTGTTGCCTGCAGGTTCAGGGTCTTATACTATGTATTATGATGTGTCACGTCTTGGTCTCGACGCAGCACTGATGCAAGCCGGTAGGGTGATTGCCTATGCATCCAGACAATTAAAGGTACATAAGAAGAATTTTCCGGTCCAAGACCTTCAGTTAGCAGCTATTGTTCATGCCTCTAAGATTTGGCAGTATTATTTGGACGGTGTCCATTGTGAGGTTTATATCGATCACCAGAGTCTACAATATCTGTTCAAACAGAAGGATCTTAATTTGCAGTGGCAAAGGTGGTTGGAGTTGCTTAAGGATTATGATATCACCATTCTCTATCATCCCGGAAAGGCTAATGTGTTGGTCGATGCCTTGAGTCGTAAGGTAGAGAGTTTGGGCAGCTTAGCAGACTTACCGGTACCAGAGAGGCCTTTAGCCTTGGATGTTCAGGCCTTGGCCAACCAATTGTTTAGATTGGATATTTCCGAGCCGTGTCGAGTTTTGGCTTGTATGGTTTCTCAATATTTTCTTTATGATCGTATCAGAGAACGTCAGTATGATGACCCTCATCTGCTTGTCCTTAAGGACACGGTTCAGCACGGTGATGCCAAGGAAGTCACTATTGGGAATGACGGTGTATTACGGATGCATGGCAGGCTATGTGTGCCTAATGTAGATGGTTTACGTGAGTTGATTCTCCAGGAGGCTCATAGTTCACGGTACTCCATTCATCCAAGTGTCGCGAAGATGTATCAGGATTTAAGGCAGACTATTGGTGGAGGAGAATGAAGAAAGATATAGTTGGATTTGTAGCTCGGTGTTTAAATTGTCAACAAGTGAAGTACGAACATCAGAGACCAGGCAGATTACTTCAGATACTTGAAATTCCAGAGTGGAAGTGGAAGCGTATTACCATGGACTTCGTATTTGGGCTCCCACAGACTTTGAGGAAGTCTCATAATGTTTAGGTGATTGTAGATCGGTTGACCAAGTCCGCGCATTTTATTCCAGTTGGTACTAATTATACTTTGGAGAGGTTGGCTAAGATTTATATCCGCGAGATTATTCGCCTACACGGTGTACCGATGTCCATCATTTCAGATCGGGGTACGCAACTTACATCACAGTTTTGGAGGGCAGTACAATGAGCATTAGGTACACAGGTTCAGCTGAGTACAACATTTCACCCTCAGACGGACGGATAGTTTGAGTGCACTATTTAGATATTGGAAGATATGCTACGTGCTTGTGTTATAGATTTTGGGGATTCTTGGGATCAAATTCTGCCACTGGCAGAGTTTGCTTATAATAACAGCTATTAATCGAGCATTCAGATGGCTCCGTATGAGGCTTTACATGGGAGACGGGGTCGGTCTCTGGTGGGTTGGTTTGGGCAGGGTGAGACTAGGCTATTGGGTACTGATTTGGTTCAAGATGCTTTGGAGAATGTTAAATTAATTCAGGAGCGGCTTCGCACGGCGCAGTCTAGACAGAAGAGTTATGTCGATCGGAAGGTCATTGATGTTGCTTACATGGTTGGGGAGAAGGTTCTGCTCAAGATTTCGCCCATGAAGGGTGTGTTGAGGTTCGGGAAGAAGGGCAAGTTGAGCCCTCGGTATATTGGGCCGTTTGAGGTGCTTAAGAAAATTGGAGATATGGGTTATGAACTTGCATTGCCGCCTAGTATATCGAGTGTTCATCCAGTGTTTTATGTATCTATGCTCTAGAAGTATGTCGGGGATCCGTCTCATGTTTTGGATTTTAGCACATTCAGTTGGATGGTAATTTGACATATTATATGGAGCTAGTGGCCATTTTAGACCGGCAGGTTAGAAAGTTAAGATCAAAGAACATAACTTCAGTGAAAGTACAGTAGAGAGGCCAACCAGTCGGAGAAGCTACTTGGGAGACTGAGCGGGAGATGCGGAGCAAATATCCACACCTATTTGAGACTACAGGTATAACTCTAAACTCGTTCGAGGACGAACGTTTGTTGGGGGGAGAATGTAACAACTTGGCCGATCGGTTCGAGTATTATAAACCCGTCTCCCCATTTACTGCTCAAATTGTGCTTTACGATTGTTATTTGACTTGCCGAGATAATTGGTTCGGGTCAGGTGAGGTTTTGGAATGATTTAGAACAATTAGTTCCAAGGTTTAGAACTTAAGTTGAAAAAGTTAACCGGATGTTGACTTATGTGTAACGACCCCAGAAATATTTTACTAAGGAAATTAAGGTTTCGTGGTGCCGAACTAGGCTTACGTATTTGAGAATTGTAGAAATTCATCGCGGAGAGTTTGCTTGCTAGGGCTCGAAACTTTTTGGTTGAACAATGCGCCGGAGAGTAAAGAAAAACTTTTTCGCGGGAAAAAGTCATTTCTGCGTCCCACTATGCAGTTACAGAATCACACTGCGGACCGCATAATGGTCGCAAAGTGAATCAGAGGTGAGGCAAGTTTGGAGGAAGCTCTGCGGCGCATTATGCGACCGCAGACCAGTTCTGCAGTCCATTATGCGACCGCAAAATGGCCGCAGATTGAAACAGCGTTTCCTAGTTCTAGAGGGCCTTTTTGCGACCCATTATTCGTGCCGCCTAACGATTCTGCGGTACGATCTGCGATCGCAGACCCGGTTTCGGAAAGTTTATGTTTTGGAAATTTTACCTAATCCCATTTTTATAAAAAGGCATTGAGGGTCATTTTGAAGGGTTTCATCTGATATTTTAGAGAGAAGTGAGAGAATCTTAGAGAGAGAGAAAGTGAAGACCTAGTCATTTGTCCACGGGCGATTTTGAGTGCAATTTATCCATGGGTCATTTGGCCACGGGCGATTTGGTTGGATGGGCATTCATAGTTTGTAATTTTTGTCGGGTTCCGAGATGTGGGCCCTACGGGCGATGTTTGAGTGCAATTTCGGATTTTGTTGAAAAATTAGTATTTTCATATGGAATTAATTCCTATAATTTATTTTGATTGAATCGAATTATTTGTGGCTAGATTTGAGGCATTTGGAGGTCGATTCACGAGACAAAGGCATTGCAGAATAATGAATTAGACGGTTTGTGGTAAGTAACATTTCTAAATTTGGCCCTGAGAGTATGAAACCCCGGATTTTGTGATATGTGATTAGTTTTGAGGTGACGCACATGCTAGGTGAGTCGTCTTGTGGCCATACACCGTAGGAATTGTGACTTGATCAATTTCATAGAACTGTGTAGTTGAACAACTGTTGATATTCGTACATGTTTTTTACGTATTAGGGAAATTGAACTATAAATCATGTTTAAACAATGTGTTTACACTGTTGGGACCCACAGAGATCGTGTACATGTTGAATTATCCGCTAAATTATTGTTTCATACTCAGTCACGATTTTACTACATATTACATCTCAGTCTCTATTGTTCATTATTGATGCATCATATCATTTCTATTTGGGATATTTTTCATGACTTTTGAGAGCCCCGAGAGATTGGAGAGGTTGATGACTGAGTGAGGCCGAGAGCCTGATTGTGAAGATATTTATGGGATCGGATTGCACGACGCTGCATGTTTCATTGTTATATTCCATGATTGGCTTGTTATAGCGCTTGGGCTGAAGGAACCCTTTCGGAGTCTGTACATACCCCTAGTGAGCGCAGGTACCTACTAAGTGCGAGTGCCGAGAGCCGAGTGCTGAGTGATTGAGAAGAATGAGTGACTGTGAGGAAAGAGTGATTATGAGGTTGGAGTGAATGGGAGGACTGTGTGACTGTTGCTCTGAGAGGATGCATTGATTTCATTGTTATTACACTTCAGCTGTTATATATCACTGTTTTAAAAATTTCTGAAAGATATTATCTCCTTTTTCAGTCGAACTTGATATGAAATTACTGTTGAGTTTTAAATATTGAACATGAAAGCATGCCTATCGTCTTATGTTAGAAATTATTGTAATTGGACTTAGCCATGAAGCTCGTCACTATCTTCAGCTCTTTATTTAGTATTGTTATTTGCTGAGTTGGTTGTACTTATACTATACCCTGCACCTCGTGTGCATATCCAGGTACGCCCGGACACGGCGGTTACTAGTTTTTTGAAGCTTTATCCGTTGGAGACTATCGAGGTAGCTGCTTGACGGTCACAGACCTTGGCTCTCTTTCCTTATAGTTTTTGTATTGTTCTATATTTACAGACAGTATTTTATCACTCAGACATTGTTATCGTTTAGATGCTCATATATTCAGTGACACCGGCTTTTAAGAGTGTTTGTATTGGTATTTGCAAGATTTTTTGTGTTGTATTTAAATATTATATTTTCAAACTTAAAGAAAATCGTAATTTATTGAGGTTGTCGGCTTGCCTAGTATTAAGATAGGCGACATCACGACAGGTGTGATTTTTTGGATCGTGACAGTGCCACAGACTACGTGTTCACCTTGGGTGGTACTGTTGTTAGCTGGATGTCCAGACTTTAAAAAAGTGTTGCTCTATCTACCACTGAAGCAGAGTACATGGCAATCTTAGAAGCTGAAAAAGAAATGATTTGGCTCAAGAATTTTCTTAAAGAGCTAGGTAAAGAGCAGGACAATTGTGAGTTTTTCAGCGATAGCCAGAGTGCAATTCATCTTGCCAAGAATTCAGTGTTTCATGCAAGATCGAAGCATATCCACTTGAGGTATCATCATATCCGAGAGTTGATAAGTGAAGAAACTCTTTCCCTACAGAAGATACCAAGATCAAAGAATTCGTTAGACATGTTGACCAAAGTTGTTGGTGTTAACAAACTAAAGTTGTGCACTGCCTCAATTAGCCTTCAAGACTGATAGCGTGAAGGCGCCACCAGAGAATAGCAAATCTTTTTTTTATTTTCTTTCTTGATGTAACATAGGTTTGAGGGGGAGATTGATAGTTGCAAACATGTTGTTGTGTGTGAAAGAAAGAAAAGTAGACAAAACAAAAGGAAAAAAAGTCAAAAAGAGATGAAGTTATGATGTAAGCGTTTACATTGGCATTCCTATGATGTAAGCGTTTACGTCGGCAGGGCATTCAAATGCCTATAAAAAGGCTATGCATTTTCATTTGCAAATCATCCCTCAACTTCTTCTTTCTCTATTCAACTAATAAAGAGCTATTATTTGTGTGGCCGTGGAGTGTGCGAAAATTGCCGAACCACGTAAATCTTCTCTTGTATTGTCTTGTGCAATTTATTATTTTTTTCTTTCAAATATCTTTTTCCTTCTATTAGACTGATACGTTTCCCAACATGAACCCCTTTAACTGCCAACTTAGTTTTTCCAGGAGACCTATTCTTTCGTTGATCACCAAATGTGAAAATAAAATAATGTCCAGGCCTGCAGATTCTCAGATAACACCACATGGTCACTGAGGTTCACATTCGTTACTGCTCAGAAGAACCATCACACAAACTTTTTTCCAGAGAAGCAATTTACCGGATAATAATGTTCCTCCTGGTTTGTACTTTTTGCAACACCTAGTTTGTGTTATTAATTAGTTGAGTATAATTTGTTGATTGGATTCTGAAGAAAATATCTTTCTATGAAGGGACTGTGATTGACAATGCAATTTGCCATACAAAGACCAATGACTTCTACTTGTGTCCTCATGCTGTACCTATCGTGAGTTTCTAAATCCCTTCTTTGACTCTGCTTCGATGATGAACTACTGTCATCTTTCTGCTACTCAGGGAACAACACGACCCACACACTACCATGTTCTGGTTGATGATATTGGATTTTCAGCAGATCGCATGCAAGAGCTGGTCCAGTTAGCTCTATGACGAATACTATGGTGTTTCAGGCGCAATGCCTACAATATTGCCTCGGCTTCGCAAGAATGTGCGCAGTTCTATGTTCTTCTGTTGGGTCTTACTCTTGGGTAATACATTTGGAGAAACTAAATTCAGGGGACTTTCTAGTTTTGTAGTGTCGGAGAAAAGAAACTCATACTGATTTCTGGTTCTGTAATATTGAGAAAATCAACTCTGCTCATTTCTGGTTCTGTGGTGTTGACAAAACCAACTCTGCTTATTTTTGGTTCTGTGATGTTGAGAAAACCAGCTACTGCTGATTTCTAGTTATGTGTAAAACTTCCCGAGCTTAGCTTAAATATTGTCGGAGTAAAGTTTTATGCTTTAAAATTTGAGAATTTGGTACAATATTTTCCAAGATATTATTCTATTTCTTTAAACGGTGCTGTCAAATGAAAAAAAAAGTGGGGGGTCGGG
>AWOL01S0017286.1:48273-67902 GCA_000715115.1 Nicotiana otophora
GGGTGTTAAGAACTAAGTTTATTATCTAATAATATGTAATTAGGTCTATTTAATAACTAGTTAATTTATAAGGACATTTTAAATTTATGAAATATATCATTTTGTTATAAAGTGGAGATAGAAGACATAAAGTTTTCAGTAGAATTATAAAAAAAAGGTTTATCTTCTATACGATAGACTTGCTAAAAGATATTGAAACAATTGAACATACGCTTGAAATGGACACATCCACTTAAAACGGCAACTAAAACTTTGATATTGAGGATTAACTAAGTCCTTGTCATACCATGATCATTTGAGTAAGTACATACTGAAGAATCAAGTATTGCGTAAATGAGATCTTAGTAGCAACAAAATTCAACTCTTGCCCTTTTTTTTTTATATTTACTTAAAACTATACTGAACCACCTATCTATTCGTTTTTTGACGATGTCCCGACACCGGTGAGCATCACTTAGGCCTTCATTCATAATACTCTGCTAGGATCTGCAGCCCTTCAGTAGGCCCTAGGCACTGATGTGAGGTTAAAGTTTTAACCAATGCAACATACTATCCATAAACATTGTACTCCCATAATATAATAAGGCAAGAAAGCGGAAAATTTTNTTTAAATTAGGACCATACATTGGGATTCTTTTCTCCTCATCGCTAGCCAGTCGGGATGCTATCTCTCTTCTCCTTCGTCACTCAACCATCAAAATATGGTATATAATTAACAAACTCTTTTTTTGATATTTACTTAAAACTATACTGAACCACCTATCTATTCGTTTTTTGGCGCTGTCCCGACACTGATGAGCATCACTTAGGCCTTCATTCATGATACTCTGCTAGGATCTGCAGCGCTTCAGTAGGCCCTAGGCACTGATGTGAGGTTAAAGTTTTAACCAATGCAACATACTATCCATAAACATTGTACTCCCATAATATAATAAGGCAAGAAAGCGAAAAATTTCAAAAAAGTAAAATGTTTATTATAAATAGAAATCATGAAAATTACATATTCTTTTTGGGAGTGTTAATTAAAGAATGATATACATTCACTAATAATAAAAAAAGAATGACACACACATATTTGGATTATGTGATAATTATAAGCTTTTCTAACTACACGATCCTCACTTCAGTACTAATTTGAGTTTGTTCCAATTGCAATATATATGAATTTTCTTTCAACAAAAGTTACAAGACTTCTTCATTTCTCGTCAGATCTTTTGAAAATTCTTTAGTCTCTGTAATTTTTACTGCTGGATTGTTCCCCATTTCGCCAATGTCTCACATTGGCAACAGTTTATTGTTGCTTTTGATGGTTATTATTTGAATTTTCAGTTGTAAACCTGCATAAAAATCATAGTTGTATCATTACTAAATCGCAGTAACATAATACATGTAAGGTTGCAATATAAATATGCTTTATATCCATCTTCAAAGTATCAAGGAGAAAACAAAGAGATGTTCTGTACTTCAATACTCAGTACAAAACATTCACTCAAAGATTAATAAGACGTGAAGAAAGTAACAGGAGTTCTCAATCATCATATTCAATTTAGGAAAAACCTTACTAAAATATTAAAAGTTTACCTTTTGTACTTGAATAATATTACTTATCAAGTACCGTAATATATTGAATAAAAAATAAAAGAAACCAAGGAATCATGAAGCTATAAGGGATCATACTCAAGCTAGGGTTTTTTCCCTTGAAAACCTTTGAACTTTTATGTTCAACTCATTTTTTAAAAATTTTGTCACTCGATATGAACATAGAAGAGGGTCAACAGAGGTCTAAAAGTATGTTCAACTAAACTAACATAAGACTTATGAGATCTATGATTAGGAAGAAAGCTTCCGTGCCATTACACAAATGACTAAATACAGACATATTAACAATGTCCCTACTAATGCCAAAATAAACTCAAAACACCTTAAACAATGTGAGGAAACAAACAAATATCAGAACAAAATCATGTCTAGAAGAAATCCAAAAGAGAAAAATAAATAAAAGTAGTTGATTATTTGATGATGATGAAACGAGAGAAAGTTGAGACTCTTTTTGAAGGAAGAACCTAATCTAGTTATGCTTACTTACCTGGATTGCTTAACGGAAGTGACTGAAGTTGATATTTTGAAAAATAGACTGAAAAATGTATTATTCCATGTTTCTACCAAAGCTTCTATACTGCTTCGTAAGATCATAAGAAACTAACCCTTTTCCCACTCTTAAGTATTTGATCTATTATCTTTGAAACCCGGCTTGGATTCTTTTTCACCCACCCCCTCCCCCCTCCCCGCCACGTTATCTCTTTCTTTTATTTCTTTCTTTCTTCATGCAACTTCTCTATAATTACTCACTACTTGAATTTTTGCCTTAAGAAGGAAAAAGTAAGAGGAAGATAATTCTTAACTGGTGGTGCTTTCAATATTTTCAACAATCATATATAGTAATGTGATTATCTCAGTTTTTGTTTTTTCAGTTGGTCTCTTACAAATCACACTATCAAGAAAATATTGTGAAAGCCAAATGAAAAGGAAGAAGAAGATATAAAAGTTTCACCTGAATCAATAAGCTTGGACTCATACTGTGCCAAAACCTAATCCCACTTTCAATATAAACATCGTAAAATTCAAATGGAATGGGAAAAGATGAAGCGTAAAACTTTCACTGAGTCCCCATGGTTAGAATCATACTCTGCCAAAATGTGCTATAAAAAGTGAAAAAAGAAGAAATTTAATACAGAGACACATGAGATAAACCACAAACAAAGTATGAAAAATTTGTACCAAATCTGAATAGCACAATAATGATCGTATCAAATTCCAATGTGCATAAAACACATATTCCTGTACAATAAGACAACTTAAACTACAAATACAAAGAATAAATAACCAAAGAGAAAAAGCAAATATTAGAGTCATGACACCAAGAGTATTGTTCAACATCAAAACATAAACTCATATTTAGGATAGCTGAAGAGCAAGAAACTCTGTATAGAGATCTTAGTACAGATCCATTAACAAATCTATATCGATTGATAGGTGTAAATATTTTAATACTAACAAAGAATTGTGTGAAGCAGCAAAATATATGTGCCAACCAATAAGGAAAATAAAAAGCTGTTATCAAGTGGCTTTTACCGAACTTTCATGCCCATATCACATTAGTTTTTGTTCTTTTAAATAATAAATTGATACATCAGAAGATGGAAGAAAGACAAATATTTGAGAATAAAAGATAAATAGAGATCCTGGCCTGGGAGAGTTGCCATGTCACCCCTCCCCCATCTCTCTATATCTCTTTATATTAAAAGAGAGAGAGAGATTGGGTAGACTTCACAAGTTGGAAAATAAGCACGTAATATATATTATGAATTCACTGAGTTGGTGTAAACATTGGGCATTAACAATTTTTAACAACAAAATATTTATCATTAAGATAGCTAATTTTGGTTTAGAAACCTATTCAAATTCGTAAGTTTATGTTAGTGTCTCATGATACAAATTCGGGTAGTAGGTACAGTAATTAAGTAATAGTAGATTTTGATACAAAAAGTAACTTAGGGTGTGTTTGGTATGAAGAAAACATTTTCCGGAAATGTTTTCCAATTTTTCATGTTTGGTTGGTTTAAATATTTTAGAAAATATTTTCCTTATGAACTTATTTTCCTTCAATTGGAAGAAAATATTTTCCTTATCAAGAGAAGGGAAAACATTTTCCAAAACGACTACGTATGAGCAGCTCTGTCACGCCCCGAACTCGGGGAGCGCGACCGGCGCTCAACCGAGTGAACCCGGCCAAGCAAGCCTATTAGATTTCCTTCTACCTAAACTCATCCATGAATAAAGAGGAGATGTACTCCATTAATTAAACATTGAAAGAATTTCATAAACAACACCCATTTCATTACCATTAACAGCTTCTTTCAGAATTTTCAAAATATTTCAAGTTTATAGGTATAATGAAAAACATATTTGCCATATACATTTCTAGTTCAATTCCTCACATCAAACACCACCCACAACCTGTCTATGGAGCCTCTAAGTACAACAGAAAAATAATATGAAAATGCCGGGAACAAGGCCCCGGTTATACCTCAAAATATAAAGTATAACATCAAATGACATCAGGACTGGAATAGAGTAGGGCTCACCAAAACCTGCTGAATAGGGAGTAACTGCTAACGAGGAGCTGATGAACCACCTGCACCCATTGAAGAAGCAGTGCCCCCGGCAAAAGGGACATTAGTACATATGGAATAGTACTAGTATGTAAAGCTAACTGTCCTCTTTCAAAATAGAATGCCAATGTAAGAAAGGGAAAACCATGAGAACAACAATCAACAATCGATGATATCCAAATGCCAAGTTAAAACATACTAATTTCAAAAATATGAAGATAATACTGTGAAGATGCAAAATATGAAGATAATATTATTTTTGGTTGGGGGATCTTTAGCACCTATATACCACTGTTCACAATATCACCATTTACAATACCAATACCACCGTACTTTTAGCACGGAGTCCGATCACGACCCGAACGGCTAGGCCGTCTCATCCGAGATATCAACCACAATCACAATTTCAATTATAATTTCCAGCACTATCACCACCATGTGTGCGGCATGGTATCCGATCACGACCCGATCGGCTAGGACATCTCACCACAATGTCGTGTGTATCGACAACATCCTTTTCTATCAATCATCTCATCCCAATTAAGGGGAATAATTTTATCACATAAATCTCATCCCAAATAAGGGAAATAATCACAATCCACTCCTACATCAGCACGTATAGTTTCGGGGTTAGGTTATTTCAACCTACACTTCTTCGGTGACTATCGATACTCGCAAAAATATTTTTGATATGCATACAAAGGAAACAACGATACAAATGCATTTACCTCTTAACTTTTCATACAGTATATAGCCTCGTTGGTACTTTCAACCACTTACAACATCATTATTTTATTAGCTCTCTTGGCCATACATATAATTCATCATTCATGGCACGGTGACCGTATTTCATATTCCACACTTTCATTTCTTTCATTTCATGGATCATCATCATAAATATTAACAAATAGAATATCCCGAAAATCATAACTTTAGGTTCATTAGTAATAAAGACTTTAAACATAATGGATTTCTTTACAAGAAATAGAGTAAAATTATTGGCAATCGAAGCACAAGTTAAAATCATAAACGAGTAACACATCATTTATTCTTGAAATACTTTCCCCCCAAAAAGGGCAATACATAATTTCAACTCATGAATATATAACAACGCAAAACACATCGAAAATACTTACAAAGCATAGCATTAGTTAAAACAGCCACATATGGGCATCACTTGAGTATATAAGCTTTTAGGCAATTCTATTTTTGAAATAATTTTGGAACAGTTGAATCAAAGCTCATTTCATAATATTTCTCACATCATCTCATTTCATTGGCACCACTAGCCATAAGTATAATTTTTATTCTTGGTACGGTGACCACAATTTATATCACCAACTCACTTCTTTCACTTTCGAGCATCTTTATACATTATCAACAATAAGAAATTTCCAATCAAGAGTTTAGATACACATATGAGTAATTAATAGTCTTAAACACATCGAGTTTTTCTCCCACAATTTGGAATACTAGCTTTCATTTGAAACACTACTCAAAGCTATAACATTTTAATACACATATCATTCTTGAACACATTTCCGAAGGATAACATAATGAGATAAGAACATTTAGAACACCTTTTTAATACATAATTCTCGACACTTTGCTTACTCGGGACATTTGAATTTATAGGGAACAAATCAAAACATGAGAATAAGGAACTTGAGCGAACCATACTTGAAACTTACGGAAACATCATAGAATTCAATTCTAAGAGAGTAGTTTAGCCAACATATCCACAATTCACCCCTTAATGATACTACAATGATCCATTACACTAAGAAACTTTAATCTAGAATAACAACATCCAACGGGAACAACATTAGTAACAAATTCCATAGTTTAGGTTATTTAGGCATTTTATGAAACACCTAGTAGGCATGAATCTCTATATCTCTTAACCATAGAATTGGTTCATCCAATTACTACCATTTACCAACGGTTTATCCCACCATCATTCTTAAATAATTCATAACTTCCAACATCACATACATGATCATCCATCCACACCCTACCAATAAAATTCCATCAAATAATCACATTTCAATCTCTACAATGGTTATGTATTTATATTGGGAACTTATGGCTTCCAATCACCATACCATAAGTTCCAATACTTAATTCATACTCATATTCCCATAATATATCCATACATGTAAGTCTAAGGGTGTAGAATTATCCTTTGGAAGAAATCTTGCAAAATTCTCCTTTGAGTTCTTGAAGAAATTACCTGAAGATCTATGTATTTTATGGAGGATTGAGTTAGTTTTAGGGTGAAATTGATGAAATGAAACACAAAATTAGTAGGTATTACTCACCTTGAAGATGGGGGAGTTGGAGGTATTGAGAGAGTGGAGGAAAACCCCAAAGTTTGGTCAAGAGAAATGGGGAAAAATAAATCCCGAAATGAGTATATAATGTTTCGGGTGCCACAGGTGGCGTGGGGCGTTGCCTGTGGCGCTGGTTCCAGAACCTCAAGATTCCCAGCACCAGGGATAGTGCCCCACGCTACCCTGGGCACTGGCGATGGGAAATCATTTCTATTTCGCCGGAAATGGGCACAACTCTCTCATACAATGTCCGAATTCGACGATTCTTTTTGCTATGGCTTCATAATTTCCATACGGATCTAATGCTTTAATAAAAATTGAATTTGGAGCTCATTTTGTTAATGTGATATCACTTATACTTGAAGAAACGATATCGAAATATCCTAGAAATATCCAAATTAAATTCTGTTAACCATTCGAAATTCACCCGAAGCCCTCGGGACCTCAACCAAATATATCAACTAGTGCTAAAATATCATATTAACTTAGTATGTGAATCAAATCACATCAAACAATACTAAAAATATGAATCACACGCTAAGTGAAGCTTAAATGAAACTATTGAATTTCAACTTCTACATTCGATGCCGACACCTATCAAATCAAGTCTGATTGACTTCAAATTTTGCACACAAGTCATAAATGACATAATGAAGCTATTCAAATTTCCGGAATCAAAATCCAAGCCTGGTAACATCAAGGTCAACTCTGGTCAAACTTATGAATATTCCACAATTACAACTTTCCAACTCGTTCCAAGTAACTTCTTCCCACTTACAAACCTCTTTAATATGTTCCAAAACACTTTTCATGTCAAAATAATGGGGTTCCACCCCATAGGTCTCCTTTAATACTCGAGTACATTATTCCCGAATACTGTTGTCGCACTTTAAAATCTTAAATCATTAGAAAATTTTAACGGGGCCTTACAAGCTCACCCCACACTTAAAAAAATATTCATTGTCTTTAATGAAAAATACTAAACAAAAAGTGAAAAGCTAACTCCCTGAGGCTCGTGGCCTAGTCCTCATCACTACCTTCAAAGGTGCGCTGGTACCTTTCATCATCCGAGGGAATGGAGTTGACATCTTCGTCTGGTGGTATTTTTGTTCCATTGGCTAAGCACAACCACTGCTGAGTGACTGCAGAGAGGGGATGGTCTTCCGGTAGTTCTGTCAGGTCAACCTCACCTCTAGTTGCACGTAGGTGCATGTCTGCAAATAACAGCTGCAGTGTCTCCTCCACACGAATAAATCTCTGGTCTACTGTAACAGCAACAGCGGGTGGGTTCGTCACAGCTGTGATATCAAAAGGTCGAAGAGGCCACATCACCTGGATCATCATATCATAATGAAATTCTTTTTCCACATGGTGTGCCCACAGAAGCGGCGTGATCATACTCGGGAAGTACATGCGGCGGGCCCCTATTGGTCGCACTAAAGACATGTACTCAAGCATAATCTTACCCAGATCAAGCATTATCTGAGTTACGATAGCCTAAATGAGACACACCTTCATTCGGGAGACATCAATGTCATTCTAAGTAGGCATGATTTTTGAATTTATCAACCTTAGAAGAACTCGGGCAGGACGCTAGAAATGGCTCTTTTTCATATATTTGTGGAACTTATAAGCATCTCGCATCCAGGTGGCAAGAGACCCCGCGCCACACAGCTGGTTTCTAATATCAGGATAGGGTGATCGACGCAGCAACCACCTGAACAAATTATGTGAATGCTCTGTGAACCCCATGGTTTGGTTGATGACCCGGGAAGAAAATATCATCATCTTGCCACGCACTTGGAGTTCATATACAACATCTAAACTGGCCTCAGGTTGCTACTTTGCATAAAATTCCTTAACCATGTTCATATTCACCAATTCACCTGGACGGAACAAGGTTTCAAAACCCAAGTATCTAATGTTGTTGTAAATTGCCGGGTACTTTCTGACAAGCTTTCCATCATCAATCCCTACTTCTGGGTCGGGACTTACTGCCGGAACAAAGGTCTGGAACCACTGCCTAGCATGACTGGCACAACCCTAATGCCATATTTGCAATCTGGTACTAAATCTGCATCTGGATCAATGCGCTCTTCTTCCTCCTTCACGGGGTAGGGGCGATGTTCCCACCTACCTCCTCGATGTCTACTAGAGGTTGATTCTGAGGAACCTGTGTTAGAACATTTGCTAGGGCATTGAGACTTTTTACCTGCACAAGACGAACAACATTAGCTAAAATACGCAAAGCAAAAACTAAGACCAAACAAGGTAACCATCCCGCACTTATGTTATTGGCATGTTCACAAGTACAATGTATATTGGGGACTCAGACTTCCCATTTTTAAAGCACGACACATTTATCCGAAAAACCCACACTTATCACTTATGATAGTGAGACAACATTACCACAGACTATGCTAACCCAAATACAAACTCACGACGCTAAACTAGTAACTTAAGAAAAAATAATAAGAAGTTATACTAATTGATTACTACAAAATTCAGAAACTATTATGCATCACTATACAAAACACACATGGCCGGAATTAGACATCTTAATTAGCATGTAGCCTCACATTAGCCTAGGGTAGTCAATCAATTAACACTAAGGGCTAACACGTTAAAGATTAACACATATAAGCATGACCTCCCACCCCACTCTTATTATCAAGCATTACAATGTTTTCTCATAATTATCCCCCCAATTAAGCTCAAATGTCCTTGAGGCGTTTCATCAAACACAATATAGGCATCAAATGTACATCACGATTGCAACTCAGATTATTGGAAAGTTACTCCTTAAACATACCAATCAACCACCCTATAACAATCACAACATCACAAAAGTGTGACAATAGCACAACACCACCAAAAACTTTAAATAATTTCGGCCATATTGGCCACCACACTAAACTCCATCATAAAATAATTTAAGCACCATCAAATCACACAAAAAATTACCTCTAATTATATGAACAATAAAAAACCCATAACTTTATGTAAGAATATCGACCAAAAGATGAACATTAACCAAAAAAATTGAAAAACTACCTAGGGTTAGGGATATGAACTAAAATAACTTAGATTACCACTAAAAGAGAAGAGATGAGAAGAAAGACTTACCTTGACAAGTGATGTAGATGATAGGAATTCGACAAGATGGAGGAATTGAGTAAGGTAGAGGAATTTGGAGTGAGAGAGAGAGAGAGGTGAAAGTAAAGAGTGTGAGAGATGCGAGAAAAAGGGGAGGGGAAAACGGGTATTTTAAGAAAACAAAATAAAAAACCACAAAAATTGTACTACTGCGTCGCTGGGTGACCCACCCCATGCGGCGAGGTAGTGATGAATTCCAGAGTGATGTATAATTTATGATAGGCAAGCATCGTCGCCCATGCGGCGCCCCATTCGGCGCGCTAGGCCAATTTTCTTAGAGTTCCGGGAAATTTTGAGTTTTAGGCCACGAGTTGCACCCCGACACTATTATGTACTTATTGTATGTTCAATTTATGCTTATACCTGCACAAACAAGTACCAACACTCTTAAATTCTGATAATTTTACACCACAATTGTCTAACTATTCTACAAAAGCAAGAAAAAAGGTAAGAAGTAATTTTGAATTATAGCCGTCAGCTTGACTCCAGCATTTAGGCTCAATTGATCACGATACTAGACGATTGCTTGTCAAATCCTCCAAAAAATACTGTTTTAACCTGTGCACATTCACCTTAAAGCTTTCACTCCCTTCTTCATCCTGAATTTCAATGGCGTCGTATGATGAGACATGTTTCACTACATACGGACATGTCCATCTTGATTTGAATTTTTCGGGGAACAACCTAAGTCTACTATTATATAGTAAGACTTTTTACCCTTCATGAAACTCCCTTGGCTTAATCTGACGATCATACCACTTCTTTGTCTTTTCCTTAAAGATACGCATATTTGCATATGTGTCCAGTCTAAACTTCTCTAACTTGTGTTTTCCTGCAAGACTAAGATCAAGATTAAGCATCTTAATTGCCCAATAAGCTTTATGTTCTATCTCAACAGGTAGATGACACGATTATTCATACACTAATTTGAATGGTAAAGTCCCTCTAGTTATTTTGAATGCAGTTCTATACGATCATAGAGCTTCATCTAATTTTACATACCAATCCTTACGAGAAGCATTAACTCTCTTTTCAAGAATTCGTTTTAGTTCACGGTTAGCCACTCCAACTTGCCCACTAGTTTGGACATGGTATGAGGTTCCTATTTTGTGTGTGACCCTATACTTGGACAACAGTGCAGCAAATTGCTTGTTCACAAAGTGTGACCCATTGTCACTGATAATCACTCGAGGTGTCCCAAATCGGGTAAAGATATTTTTCTGTAAGAACTAACACACCACCCGAGCATCATTGGTCCTATTAGGGATTGCTTCGACCCATTTAGAGACGTAATCAATGTCTACTAGGATGTACTTATATGAATAAGACGATGGAAATGGACCCATGAAGTCAATGCCCCAAACGTCAAAAATTTCACATACCATAATGGAGTTTAGTGGCATCTCATCCCTCTTGCTAATGTTACTTGTCCTTTGACACTTGTCACATGCAGCTATATACGCCCGTGCATCTTTGTAAAAAGTAGGCCAATAGAAACCGACTTTCATGACCTTTGTTGCAGTGCGATTTCCACCATAGTGTCCTTCAGATGCTCTATTATGGCAATAAGAAAGAATGCTTGCCATCTTTTCTTCAGCTACACACCTTCGAATCACACTATCTGCAACAGTTTAAATAAGAGAGGGTCATTCCAAAAATAACTTTTTACCTCACCTTGAATCTTCTTTATTTGATCACGAGAGAGGTCACTAGGTCACCATCCACTAGCCAAAAAGTCGGCTATATCAGTATACCAAGGCGGTCTTTCGGAGACCACAACAATGAAGAAAATCTGCTCATTAGGGAACTCTTCTCTTACGCTAACTCTTTCAACTAGAGGTCTCTCAAGTAGAGATAGATGATCAACGACTTGATTTTCTGTGCCATTCCTATCTTTGATCTCCAAGTCAAACTCTTGGTGCAATAACACCCACCACATCAGACGTGACTTGTACTCCTTCTTACTCAACAGATATTTCAAGGCTGAGTGATCTATGTGTACAATAACTTTGCTCCCCACCAGGTATGATCTAAACTTGTCAAAAGCAAGACCACAACAAAAAACTCTTTCTCAGTAGTTGCATAGTTAACTTGAGAATCATTCAACGTCCTGCTGGCATAGTAAATGGGCCTAAACATTTTATCTTTTCTTTGCCCCTGAACTGCCTCCACAGCTACATCACTAACATCACACATTATCTCAAATAGCTGGCTCCAATCATGTGGCACCATAATAAGAGCACTTACCCAGTTAAGAACCAAGTGTGTGGCTTCACAACGTTCACGCACGAGCTTCAAGTTCTTCAAGCACTCCTCAAATTCATCACCAAAGATGGTGAAATCATCCATGAATACTTCTAGACACTTCCCATTTAAACAAGAGAATATAGACATCATGCACCTCTGAAACGACATCCTCTTGTAAGCAAAAACACATGACGGGCAAGTGAATGTGGTCTTCTCAACATCTTCTGGGGAAATTGGTATCTGATTGTAGCATGAGTACCCATCCAAGAAGCAGTAGCATCTATGTCCCGCCACTTTCTCTAGCATTTAATTAATAAATGGGAGTGGTAAGTGGTCCTTCCTTGTTGCATTATTCAACCTTCTATAATCAATGCACATTCTCCACCCAATGACTGTTCTTATAGGAATCAATTCGTTATCTTCCTTTTTTACCACTGTTATGCTGCCCTTCTTAGGTGCAACTTATACTGGACTAATCGACTAGCTATCAGAGATGGGAAAAACACACCCACATCTAGCAATTTGATGGTCTCCTTGTGCACTACTTCCTCCAAATTTTTGTTTAGCTTGCGTTGGGGCTGCAACACTGGTTTGCTATTTGTTTCCAACATGATTTTGTGCATGCAAATTGCTGGACTGATTCCTTGAATATCAGCTATACTCCAGCCAATGGCCTTCTTGTGCTTCTTTAGCAGCTCCACCAGCTGTCGCTCATGTGTACATGTCAAGTCAACAAAAATAATCACAAGAAAATTGGTAATTTCAAGAAAATAATATTTTAAGTGAGTGGGGAGGACGTTCAATTCCACATTAGGCTTAGACGCCTCCTCTTTTAATTCCTCCTCATCAACCGCTTGATCCTCAGTTTCAAGAGCTTCAGCCTCTCTCTCTATTTCAGGATCTCCATCTTCCACTATGCTAGACTGAGTAATACACCTCTCTAGAGTATCCATCACAAGCTTATCAAACTTGTATTTTTTAGCCAGTTATCCAATAACATCTAGCTTGAAACACGAGTAGGTGGACGCCTCATCACCGGGGTATTTTATAATCCTCTTCATCTGGAACACTAATTTTTCGTTTCCCACTCTGAGCGTAAGCTTCCCTTAATAGATATCAATGATAGATTTGCCTGTACATAAGAATGGCCTCCCTAGAATTAGATGCACTTGCTTGTTCACCTCCATATCCCCCATAATAAAGTCTACGCATAACACAAATTTTTTCACCTGCACTAGAATATCCTCAATGATTCCCTCAGGTAAAAATGGTGGTTTGGTTAGCCAGTTGTAGGGATACTTGTATTGATTTAATTACTTCAAGCTCATCTTCCAGTTTTTTGAATACAGACAAAGGTATTAAATTGATAGACGTACCAGAATCGCAGAGGGACTTATCGAATTTTCCATTCCCCAACGTGCATGGTATGTTGAAGCTTCCTGGGCCCCCCACACTTTTGGGGAATTGTATTTTGTAATATGGTACTGCAGTGGGCATTCAACTTGACCACGGTTGTCTCCTCCAGTTTTCTCTTGCTAGACAAGATTTTCTTCAAGAACTTTGCATAAGCAGGCATCTGAGTGAGTACCTTTGTGAAGGGAATGTTCACATAGGGTTGTTTGAGCATTTCCAAGAATCGCCTAAAACATATGTCTACTTTATTCAATCTCCTTTTGTACCCCATTACTCTTGCCTTTCTGTTCTTCACCTTTTTTCTCTACTGGTGTCTCCACCTGCTTGTTCACCCCATCGGGTCTAGCTTTCACCACTGGATCAACTAATGTTTTGCCACTTCTCACAGATACATCTTTGATTATTTCTTTTGGGTTCTTTTCAATGTCAGAGGGAAAATTACCAGGAGTCCTCTCAGATAACAAATTTGTAATCTTTCCCAATTATCTTTCTAAATTCCAGATGGTCGTGCCCTACTCTCGAATGGTTGTACTCGGAGTCTCAAAATTTTCATCTGATTTGTTGATGAATGCCTTCATGAGGTCCTCCATACTAGACTGATTTGGCTGTTATGGCTGGTATTGCTGCATGTGCTGGTTTTGAAAACCTGGTGGTCCTTGAACCTGGGGTCTGAGACTATTTTTCTGCCATGAATTCAAGATCCCATTAGGTGAACTCCACGAAAAGCCTAGATTTCTTTGACCATAGCATTATAGTTGTTCCCACCTCGGTAGTTTCCTCTATTAAAGTTCCCCACTGCGTTGACTTCCTCAGTTGATACTTGACACTCATGTGTAGGGTGTCCTAATCCACAGAAGTCACATGTTGTATACGGCTCACTTTGTACCTTGGCTAATGTCGGTTTTCTTATCTCCTTAGCCATGGTGTCAAGCTGGGCTTGCATGGATGTGTTAGAGTCCACCTGGAGAACCCCAACTGATTTTCTGTTATCATTACTCTTAGTCGGCCACTGATTAGCATCCTCGGATAATTCATCAAGGATTAAGACAACCTCCTCTGGTGTTTTCTTCAATAGTGGACCCCCACATGCAGTATTAAGAGTTCAACGCGAGGATGGTGTCAGTCCATCCTAAAAATCATAGAGTTGCATCCACAAATCAATTCCATTATGTTGACACTTTCTGACTATCTCCTTGAATCGTTCCCAGGCTTCAAAAACCGTTTTGTATCCTTCTAACAGAAATTATGGATTTTCCTTCTAAACTTCGCTATGTTTGCAGCTGAAAAGTACTTGTCAAGAAACTTCTTGGTCATATCATCCCATGTCCTGATAGAACCTGCGTGTAAGCTACGAAGCCAATGTTTCACGTCATCTTTCAATGAAAAGGGGAATTTCCTTAAGTAGACAGTATCCTTTGATACTCCATTGTATTGAAAGGTGTTCATGATATCGTCAAAGTCCATCAAGTGAGTATTAGGATCTTCGTTCATCTTCCCTCTGAAAGTGCAATTTGTTTTGGATAGTTTGAACCAAGCCTTGCTTCAATTTAAAGTTGTTTGCTGCTATGGGTGGGGGTATGACACTTGATATTCCTTGATTATATACTAGCCCAGCATAGTCACCCAATGCTCTTCCAGGTCAGGGTGCTGCATTCTCGAACTGGTCTTCAACCAAAGGTCGGTTTAGATTGAATCTTCGACCCCCATTGAGTTCGACTATCTCATCAGCAATTCTCCATGCAACTTCTTGTTGTGCTGCCTCCCTTGCAGCTAAGTCTACTCCTTCATTGTCTTCATTTGCCATGATATCTTGAGTCGAAGTTTGACCCAAGAATTGTTATGTTAATTCTCTTTCTTTTCTCATATGCCACGGGTGTTTCCAACTTTGGTTCGAATGGTATGACTTCCCTTGAAGAGGATCGAGTCATACACCAAAGAAATCAAACATGTACCCTGTGCACAAGTGAGAAAAATGTGAGTACACTAAAGTAAAAATTGGTTCCTGAATTAGTACTAAAAATTATTTTAAACACTATTGATTGCCAATTCCCAGGAACGATGCCAAAATTTGACGAGCATAAAACAGGTACTGAAAATTGTGCCGCTAGTCAAAGATAGTATAGATTAATTATCGTCTCTACAAAGATTGAAATTGAATAATGTTTGAATAATATCTTGTTGATTACTATCCAGAAAAATTAACACTTGATTGGATATCTTTTACTACGATTAATTATTAACGTTTAATCAAATAATAATTGATCACTAATGATAGCAAGTGATCACGATGAAATATTAACGAGGAAAATAAGGGTAATTGACTAGATAGGTTCACGATAACTGACTTGGGAGCCAGTTCTTGAGTTAATTCACTCTATAATACGATTGATTCTTAAGAATTCAACTAATTATCAGATTACACTTGAAGCTAATATTCTTCTTTCGATTAAATGTTAGTTTCAGTAATTAACCCAATTGAAGCATGGTAAACAATTGCAACAAATAAAAATGATGTTTATGATCTAAAGAATAATTTCTCATGAATATTCCCTATTTTCTAGTTTAAATAACAATTCAAGAGGCTCCTTCGATTACCTATTTGAATCATGAAATTAAACTAGAGCATAAGATGTGAAGACATTTAATATTAAACTCCTCTTTCGATTAAGTAAAGTACTAAATAACTCCACAATACATATCAAGCTCCATCAATTAATTCTTACAATTATCAAGAATTGAATCCCTAATCAAGTTATTGAACCACCATATCTGTCAACACCCAAATGGAAATTACTCCATAGAAATGGAGTAAAATATCTCAAATAAGTTTAAGAAACAAGAAAACATCAATTTTTGATATAAACTCTCGTATTGTACCGTTGTAGATTGGAATCTTTATGAATTCTTGGGTCTTCTTCTTTGGACGGCTCTCCAATCTTCTCTAGGTCAAAAGATACTGTAAAATGGTGTTTTTTGTGCATTTAAGCCGTCCTCCAAAACAACCCCCAGACGAAACTACCCTTTTTTAGCCGAAATAGGAAAGTACTCTAAGAATTTCATACTACCGCGCTGCACGTCGCGCCACAGCATGCGGCGCGCTTATTGTATTTTCCATAACACATTAGAAAACAAAATCTAGGCATAATTTGCAATGCCACGCTGCGCGCCGTGGTGCCCCATACGGTGCAGCTGTGCAGTTTTCTTAGAGTGAAGTTGCTGATTCAGTTTTTTAACATCCGGACTTGGTCCTCGATCCCCGAACGTGATCCCGACTTAATTGTTTGGGCTTCTACTTAGACTTCAAAGATCCAACTTGTTCGATTTAGCTTCTGAATATCATTTTTACTTGTAATCAATTCCTACAATGCATAAAACACATAATAAGTGCAATACACTAACATTCAAGCTCAAACATAAGTAAAAATGCAATAATTTGAGTGCAATACTACGGCTAAAACACGAGTTTATAGCCTACCATCAAACGTGATCAGTATTCCACCAACATTGTGCTATATACCACAATATCATCTAAGTAGAACACTACAAATTCGACAATGTACTCTTGGAAGCCTTGGTTCATAAGGGTGCAAAATGTGGCTGGAGCACTAGTCAAGCCTAATGGTATGATCAAGAAGTCGTACGACCCATATCTTGTCACACAGGTTGTCTTGTGTTCATCTCCCTCAGCAATCTGGATTTGCCAATATCCTGTCTTCATATCTATTTTGGTAAACACTGTAGCACAACCAAATCTATCAAACAGGTCTGCCATTAGCGGGATAGGGTACTTGTTCTTCACGCTGATCATGTTTAAGGCTTGATAATCCACACAGAGTCATAGGGTGCCATCATGTTTCTGTCACGACCCAAACCGATAGGCCGCGGTGGGCACCTGGTACCTTACTCAACTGAATACCAACATAACATATCTTTTTGTATCATGCTATCATAGGTAAATGAGACGGAAAGGCTGTCGTAGGATAACTAGAATAAAACATGTAATAGCAACTTGGGCCTATAAGACCAAAATGATCACTCGTACACTAAGCATAGGCCGACAAGGTCATACAATATTTTACATACATGGCATATGTCTACAAGCCTCTAAGAGTAGATAAATACCATAAATGTCGGGACAGGGCCCCTCCATACTAAGCAATACACGTCCGAATCATACTGACCAAATAAGCAACTCCGTAGCAAATGGAGCTCACCAACATCTTCCGTTGAGCTAATAGCCTACTTGGAGAACTCTTAACCTGTCTATCGGGACCTGCGGGCATGAAACTCAGCATTCCCAGGAAAAAGGGAAATCAGTACAAATAAAGTACCGAGTATGTAAGACATGAAAGAAACATGGAGTAAGGAACTCAACCTGTAAGTCTGACTAGCTCTGTGAATCATGGAAATATTTATAATATCATGTATTTGCGTACAAATGCCATACCATACATAAGTATATGCGTACATAACATCATCAAGCCTCTGAGGGCATCCCATCATATCATCTCAGCCACTATGGGCAAAATCATCAACGTATACCAGCTGATCAGGTGGTGGTGCGTATATAACGTCGTAACCTTTTCCCATATCCCATATACATATAATATATGCATAAGCGTATATAACGCCTTCTGGTCATGGTTCAATGTACATGTATAAATACATGAAATACATAAGAAATACATTAATAAGATTTCTCAAATATCATAACATCAATATGCCTTTTGGACAAACTTTATCAAATATATATTTTTCTGAGACCCATGAATAGAGGATATAATAATAATTCGCATGGTGAATCAAGAATATAGACACCCCGAGTATTTCTATGAATAAAGTCATTAATGAAAGTTACGTATTTTACTCATTTCGTTTGTATCATTTGGATCATGCCAAAAAGAAAGAAGGGATAGCCTAAACATATCTCAAGTCGTCAATGCAACTCAACAACAAGCTTACGACAACTAGCCCACCAACCCTATAATAAAGAAATGTGTGTACAACTTAGATGGTGGTGGTATATCACGTATCTCAAATGATAACTCGATTGTAAAATAAAACGGGCATCTTTTCCCTTGATTTCACTGCTCCCTCAAGACAACTATAGGAGAAATACAAACACAATACAATCAACAGCTCAAACAAAATCAAACTACAATTTGGGACCTTCAATACAACAAAACCCCCAAATATACCATAACATACCCAATCAATAAGTTATCAATTAACCTGCAATTACAACAACGAGCGACCACCCGACTACCCTACAACATGTGACGTTTCTCCATGCCCTTCATCCTTCCAAACCCCATAAATCAGAAGCACAATAAGCCAACATGAGTGGACTACAAAAACAATCCACTAAAAGTGAAATAAATCGAACTCACGGCTTTCAATCACTGTCATGTGAGTTCTAAATGTTAGGAAAAGAATTTATCAGCCTTCTTTGATATTTTAAAGCTTAAATATAGAAATTAGTAATTTTATTAACTATTAAATACATTCCAAAACTCAAACTACAAAGAAAGCAAGAGGCGATATAGCGATACTTACATCGTATGGATCGTTCTGATGTTATCGCTTCTCGCTTTTGTACCCGGGATGTTATTATTCTTTGAAACACTATTAGAGAGCTCAAGGATAGGTTCTATGGTGTTCTATGGTCCGGTTCTATGTGAAAATGAAGAGGGAGACGAATTAAGACATATATATATCAACTTTTGAAAAGTCAAAGAAGTGCTAGCTTGGCACCCTCTCATTCGCCCATCTTCCGATGCTTATATCTTTTAATCCGTATGTAGTATGAAAGAACGGTTAAGAGATTTAGAAACTATATTTCAAGACCTTTAATTTGGTATATAATATGTCCCAAAAATCCTCATATAGCACATGAAATGTATTTCTCAAAAAGCTGTGTTACAGGGCAAATCCTTAGTCGGGTTTTCCGCAACTTTAATTCGATTTTTTACAAACTTTCATATTTTGCTATCCAAACATCGTATATATCTATATTATGACTTTAAAATTATTTAAATAATAATTCATAAGTCTCATATTTATTACGTCACCTTGGGACGCACAGGGTGTAACAGTTTCTTTTATAACAGGATAGGGGACCCATAAGGGGATCGTTCGGATGTTATCGCTTCTTGATTTCGTACCCGGGATGTTAGTATTCTTTGAAACACTATTAAAGAGCTCAAGGATAGGTTCTATGATATTCTATGGTCGGGTTCTATGTTAAAATGAAGAGAGAGATGAATTAAGACACACACACACATATATATATATATATATATATATAT
>AWOL01S0017286.1:77111-127568 GCA_000715115.1 Nicotiana otophora
AATCAATAAGTTATCAATTAACCTGAAATTGCAACAACGAGCGACCAGCCTACTACCCTACCACATGTGGCATTTCTCCACGTCCTTCATCCTTCCAAACTCCATAAATCAGCAGCACAATAAGCCAACATGAGTGGACTACAAAACCTTCCACTAAAAGTGAAATAAATCGAACTCATGGCTTCCGATCACCGATCCTGTGAGTTCTGAATATTAAAAAAAGAATTTATCAACCTTCCTTGATATTTTAAAGCTTAAATACAAAAATTAATAATTTTATTAACTATTAAATAAAACTCAAACTACAAAGAAAAAGAGAGGCGATATAGCGATACTTACGTCGTATGGATCGTTCTGATGTTATCGCTTCTCGATTTCGTACCCGGGATGTTAGTATTCTTTGAAACACTATTAAAGAGCTCAAGGACAGGTTCTATGGTTGGTTTCTATGTGAAAATGAAGAGAGAGACGAATTAAGACATATATATCAACTTTTGAAAAGTTAAAGAGGTGCAAGCTTGGCACCCTCTCACTCGCCCATTTTCCGATGCTTATATCTTTTTATCCGGATGTCGTATGAAAGAACGGTTAATAGAGTTGGAAATTACATTCCAAGACCTTCAATTTGGTATATAATATGTCCCAAAAAGACCTCATATAGCACACGAAATGTATTTCTCAAAAAGCTCTGTTACAGGGCAAATCGTGAGTCGGTTTTTCCGCAACTTTAATCCGAGTTTTCTCAAACTTCATATTTTCTATTCAAATATCATATATATCCATATTATGACTTTAAAATTATTTAAATAATAACTAATAAGTCCCATATTCATTACGTCACCTTGGGGCGCACAGGGTGTAACAGTTTCTTTTAGAACAGGATAGGGGACCCATAAAGGGACTTGGAGGGCACAATGATCCCGGTGTCCAGCATTTCCGTCAACTGTCTCTGAAGCTTAGTGAGTTTGGGTTGTGACATTATGTAAGTCGCCCGGGTGGGTGTCTTTGCACTCGGCACCAACTCAATCGCATTGTCCATAGTTTGCCTAAGTAGGAGCCTCTTTGGCATGTCCTATGGCATGTCTATCTTCAAACTCCTTTAGCAGCTCCTTCACGGGTGTATGAATGAGACCCAGATAGTATTCAATATCTTTAATACACTGGGTAGCTAGGAACGTAAGTTCATGTCTTTTGACTCCCTTCTTTAACTGTAGGGCTAAGATGTTCCCTGTTGTTATCTTTATGGTTGTGCATGGGATAACGCAGGGTTTGGCCCCGTTTACTCCCATCATCAGTAACATGTGTGCATAAGGTACATGAATGGTGTTAGTTTGCCTCATGAATTCCAATCCAACTATCAGTTCTAAGTCATCTATAATCACTACATGCAAGTTGAATTTTCCTTCGTAAGGACCCAACTTCACCGACACTCTTTTGGCTATTCCACTCACTGGCTGAGGCGGTGAGTTGATAGACTTGACATGGCCTCTGCCCTTTCCTATGACTAGACCAAGGCGATCTACCTGAGTTGAGGCTAGGTAATTGTGAGTAGCGCCCGTGTCTATTATTGCCCGAATGGGCTTGCCATGAACTTTCATTTCGACGAACATTAGGGTCTTCTCCTGGCTAAGAGAAGGCTACTCATCCGCCTTTGTTTTCCTTTTCTTGGTGGCTGTGCATGGGTCCTTCTTCTTACATATGCCGGCACTAGTTCCCGCTAAGGCCTCACAAATAGAACAAACAAGTGCATTGAAGGCACCTATTGGTTCTTTCTGGTCAGCATCGTCATCCATCCCAACATCAAAAGTTTGATGGACGTTCATTTATGCATGTGGGCATTCATTGTTTCAATGCGTCCCGCTGCAATGACATCCTTAAGGGGGCTTCCTCCCTTGATCATTGTCGTGGGAGGCTTAGATTTGGTTGCACCAATCTCCTCCACTTCTGCTAGGGCCACCATTGCTAGGCTGAACCCTTTTGTATCCTCCTCAGACAGGTTGTTGAGGCCTATCCTTCCGAGCTTCCATTTGGTAGTCCCCAAGGCATTTCGCAGTTTTGATGCCTTAGGTAAAGTATCTACCCGTTGTCTTTGTATCTCCATACGAGAATAATGTTTCAAACCTTCCAGGAATGAGAAGAGTTTGTCTTTGTCCCCCATATCTCGTATGTTCATGATAAGTATGGAGAATTCACGCACGTAATCTCGGACTGACTTGGTCTGGCGGAGCTCTCAGAGTTTTCTCAGTGCATTGTACTCAACATTTTCAAGGAAGGATTGTAAGCATATGGCTGCCTTCAAGTCTCCCCATGTCTCAAGAGTATCTTCACCAGCCCTGGTAGCTTCTTATTTCAACCGCCACCAAAGTTTAGCGTCACCCTTAAGATACATGGTAGTCGTTGCTACCTTCTTTGCTTCTTCTAGCTCCCCCATAGCATCAAAGTACTGCTCGATGTCAAATATAAAGTTCTCCACTTCTTTGGCATTTCGAGCCCCATTGTAGGGCTTCGGTTCAGGGATCTTGATTTTTTGTGGCATATGGGTGAGGTTCACAGCACCCCAGATGTGGTTTCTGCCTCTTCGAAGTAGGCCTTGTAACACAACATTGACAATATAGAGCTGAACCGTGAAGTTATCTATGATTTGCTGCATGACAGTCACCCTGAATGCCTCTTGTGCCATATGGGCTAAATCCTCGGTCCGCTCCTGTTGGAGCCCCTCGAATTTACTGAAATTCCGGCTGCCTCTGTGGCTACCGTTTGCCGGTCTTCTTCAGAGTCGTGATTGATGATTGCAATGTCTCCTTCGGCCTACCGCATCCTGCGGTCCAGTTCGTTTAATCTTTGCACTAGGCTGATTCTTAAATCAGGCACTGTATTCGCGATGGGTCGTAATATGTTAACCGTCTCTTCAAGAGCCTCAATGCAGTCCCCATGATCCATTATGGTCAGAAATAGGGGTAATGGCAATTTGTTCCCTCGTCCAATATTGAGACTAGGCTCTGGTACCAACTATTACGCGGCGCCTTCCTGAGATGTCTTGGAAGGGAGACGTAAGGCTAAGCAACCGATGTCTGTGCAGTTACTATCCGCCAACTGGGGTCCCCTCCGTACACTAGACGAGATTGTCAGTGATGTACGGGAAAATCGATGTCAAGAGCAATTGAGAAAAAAAATGTGAATGAGCATGAAAGAAAGCTTGATTGCATTAATGAAAACTATTACAGAAAGGCAACACGGTGTCGAGAGGAAGAAATACCAATACAGAGAATTGTTTGCTTGCTTGAAAGTTTGGCTACTTCATCCGTCTCATAATGCTTAAAACAATAAACCAAAGTTATAGGACTTGACATAAATAAGCTAGAGAATCTTAATGGAAATACAGGAAGTAAAGCTACCTATATTTATAAAAAAAAGGATTTAGATTCCTACAAGGTAAAAGTAAGTCCGTGGGCGGCAACCTTGTCTTTAGTATTATGGTTTGCGCGTGCGGTGCTGGCCGCAAGGCATGGGTCGATTGTGCTGACAACGGGCACGCGCTAGGGTGTAGCCTGCCGAGGGGCACTATTGGCATCTGCGTGCGATTGAGCGCTCGCAAAGGCTATTGATAGGGCGACATTTAAGATAAATTTTATATCTTGATGTAAAAAATATAATTGATAAAATATGATTTGGAAGTTGATATTTCCACAAATATATTTTTTTATATTTTTGTGTGATTTCGGGACCCACTATACAACAGTTTTCCTAGAAGCACATGTTGGATTTTGGAAGTGTACTGAATAAAGTCCAAGTTCAGGGTCAGCGAACAAGAGACACTGAAAAATGGCGATGGAGATGAAGATGAAGATGAAGGAAGCTTTGCCATACATAGGAATGGTTTCAACACAATTTGCACAAGTCGGTCTAATGATTGTAGGCAAAAAAGCTATGTCAACTGGAATGACCAACTTCACTTTCGTCTTCTACTCCAATGCTCTTGCCTCCCTTATTCTCCTCCCTTCTTTCTTCTTCTATAGGTCAATTCGTCCTCCACTCAATTTCTCACTTATATGTGGATTTTTCTTGCTAGGAGTTCTTGGGTATGTGATTCTCATCTTTCAATTAGCTGTTTCTTGAATTAGCAATTGGTAAAGGTCTAATTTTTGGGTTATGGGTTTTTCATGATTTTGTGTAGTTGTTCAGCTCAGCTAACAGGGTATGCTGGGATTAATTATACTTCTGCTTCATTTGCCTCAGCTATGCTCAATCTCATCCCAGGTTTTACTTTCATACTTGCCGTCATTTTCAGGTTTCTACCCTCTTCTCACTTTTGTTCTAGTTGATTTTAGAGTAGAATGAACACTAATATGACTTCGCTTCATTTTATATGATCATGTTTGATTGGGCACTTAGTTTTAAAAAGAAAGAAAGACGCGCACGAACTTGTGCTCTTAATTATATCATGACATTTCTATAGCTAAGAGCATGTCTTTAAGGGTAAAATGAGAAATTTAAAGTGAAAAATTACCAAATATGGAAATGATCATCTTCTCTCTGGAAAAGTCTAAAAAGAATGAGTGTCATATAAAATGGAATGGAGGGAGTATTAAGCAAGCTAGTTTATTCACTTTCTAGCTTATGAGAAAACAGATTAGTATATTGTTCCCTCCGAACTGAAGAAACAGATTAGTATATTGTTCCCTCCGAACTGAAGTGTTCGTAATTTGGAATTTTCTACTTGGTATACTTATGTTTTCAGTAATATGTTTGTTTTCATCACAGTTTCTTCGTTTTCGATAGTCAGTATAATTGTTTTCTAATTCAACTGAATGCTCATTCCCATTCAATTAAAGAACATGTGTAAACAGAAACAATGTAATGGGGATGATTCTCGGGAAATTAAGGAACCATGGAAGGAAGAATAAAATGATGGAAAGAAAACAGAATATTGTACAGTACCATGAGTTTAGCTATCTATAAACTAAAAAATGTTCACATTGTACTGGAAAAAGTGAATTATTCAAAAATACCTCAATATTCTTTGTTGGGGATGTTGTGTTTCAAATTCTTTCTCATCTGCCATTTGGTTATGAAGATTTAAAAGAACATATGAAGTAAAAATGGAGCACATACACATGCATATATAACACCTGCAAGCACACACATTAGTAGGTCATATCATTTTGATAAACCTGCTAAAGAAGCATTCGGTGAAGTCTACTCTCTTTGTAAGCTTCATTAACGTAAATGGATGCTATAGATCTGTTCGATCACAAGAGACTGTAACGAATAACAAATATACATCTTTGCTTTCTATCAGGATGGAGAAATTAGATTGCCGAAGTACAAGTACCCTGATTAAATCTGTTGGAACCGTCGTCTCAATTGCCGGAGCCTTCACCGCCACTCTTTACAAGGGACCACAAATTTTGTTGACTTCCTCATCTTTGAAGCCTCAAAATTATCTTCATTTTCAGGAAACTGACTGGGTGATTGGAGGACTATATCTTGTAGTGGATTGCATAGCGGCTTCAGCATATCTAATTGTACAGGTGTGAGAATAACTCATTGAAAGTCACACCTTTGTTAGTTGAGAATCGGTGCTAGAACTGATATATTTATGCTTTTTACAGGCTTCCGTCCTTAAAAGTTATCCAGTTGAGCTGATTGTGGTCTTCTTTTACTGCTTCTTTTCCTCCATTCTATCAGCAATAGTCTCTCTGTTTATGGACATGGACTTAAATGCTTGGATGCTACAACCTGGTACGAGATTGCTCGCTGTTCTATACTCAGTAAGTAGGTAAAATGTGTGCATTTTACATTATAGGATTTGCTCATATTGTGACCATACTAAGATAATTATGGACGAAGTTGATGTCAGGCTCTGTATGGGTACTTCAATAAATAAATGATTCATGTTGAATTGTGAATGGTATGAATTTACTTAATCTGATTCTAGCTTTCTGCCTGCTTAGCATCAGAATTAAATTCAAGCTAGTACATTTTCCTCTATCTTGCTCAGTTTGTTCCTAGTAGACTAAACTTTCCCAATTGCAACCTAAGGATACAGTTTTTTCCCCCCTACTCTTAGTTAATCTAAGTTAGTGCGTTTTGCTAAGGTAGGATCAATTTCGGTACTAAACTGGACAAGGAGTTTGTTCTAAAATATGAATCTCAAAACGTTAAAACAAATGAAAGTTTGAGAGGGATAAGCTGGACCAATAATATATGTTTGCACACTGAATTTAGTGGCTGTGACAAAGGTGTTCAGGTTGGAAAGTATGTGCTGTAAATTAGTGATACGAAAGTGAGAAGGAGAAGAAGATATTGGCAAAGTGGTCAATGAATAATAGATATTTCTAATTTCTGAAGAGTTTCTTTATTCATGGGATCCGCATAAAATTGAAAGATTCACGTACTGCCTTCATATGGTTAGCTAAAATTTTTGGCAACAAATTGCTTCAACTGTGGAAATGTCTTGACATATCATGTCTTCTTAACAGGCAAACCTTTCATGGGCTTGGTGCCCATTTCCCTTTCAAAATACACTGAACAGTGATTTGGGAATCTTTAGTGGTAATTAGAACAGTTTTTTCTACATCATTAGTATATTGAATTCTATTACTTACTTTCTCTACCAGCTTGCTAATGATATTTTAAATTACAACTAAGTGCATTGCTATTTAAGAACAATTACTTCCAAAGACTACTAAACCAAGACAAATCAAAACTGTCCTCATAATCACTTAGTAAAACAAGACATAGGCTTACATAACTTCTATTGATGTGCTAAAACCTGCTAAGGAGTGATATTAGCTTTGAATTTGGTTTATCTTGTGTTCAAGAAATTATTCAAATTACCCTTGCCTAACAGTTGTCCAATTACGGTGGTTTAGCTTCCGTCTTCTTCTATCCAGCTATTACACTTTATTCCCAGTGGTTCCTTTGAGAATACGTTAGCTTGTGCATCTTAGAAGAAGCCTAATTACAAGACAATTATAAATCTTTTGAGCTTTGTCAATTGAAAATAATGAATTTATGGTTTCTTATTTGATCGGCATCGAGTACATCAGTTTCCTTCTACAGCATATCTCAACCATCTGACCCTTCTTCAGCATATCTCAACCAGCTGACATGTATTTTGCTTTTCTTAGGGAGTTTTTGGCTCTGCATTTCAAGTCAGTGTAATGTTTTGGTGCGTTCGTAGAAGGGGACCTCTCTTTGTTGCTATGTTCCATCCTCTGGGGATCATAATTGCTGCTGCACTGGGTATCATCTTCTTAGGAGATATTTTCTACCTTGGAAGGTATTGTCATATTTCTTTGACAACCATACAAATCTATAGAAGTGTTGGCAAAATGGACTACATGTGCCTAATCATCACTTTTGTTACAGCTTGGTGGGGTCAATTGTAATTGTCGTTGGCTTCTATGCTGTGATGTGGGGAAAAACACAAGAAAAGAAGGTAGATGAAGACCATCTGTCAAGAAATATCAATTCAAAGGCCCCGCTCTTGCAAATAAAGGATGTAGAGACAGAAGTTTAAGCACAAGATAAAAGCATATATTATAGGTACATCCATTTTTTTAGCATCTAACTTTTTAAAGCAAACAGGGAATATGTTTTTTGTGTATCCGTTGTGTATAACTATATCAAGAGATACTCTAGCAAAGTCTCTTAGAACAGTCTGCGTCACTGTAAAAGATGATTTAAATGTATACATACCTAAATCTCCTAGGTCTTTGTAGCTTATTCCAAGTCCAAGAACATTATGTATTTAGTCCATACGACTTAGTTATGAAACTTCAGGAGACTGAAAATGATTATTTTGGGCTGGATGGGGTGCGGTTTGGACAATTCTGACATTCTTTGGAATAAGGATGTAGACAGAGCCGTCACATCCTAGTAAGGCTCAGTCCCTTGGATAGAGTATAAATCTCAAGAATTATAATAACAAAACAAGGGAATATTTGTAAAATGTACTCTCTTTTTAACTTTTGCTCACCAATATTCTAGTATAATAGCCAATATATAGACCCACATGTATGACATCCTTGAATCAAACATTATGTGGAAGTGGAACCTGTCGATCCTTCCCAGAAAGAAAAATTGCTATCCTTTCTTTTTTAAAAATACGTCCATAAGACGTTTTAGGATTTTATTTAGAGTTTGTTTCCTAAGAGCAAGTGTAATGCAAGAATTTGCCCCTTCTGTTATGTCTCTGTTCTTGGCATGTCAATGATTAATATGGTAACTCTTCATTATCCCTATATGCTCTTCCGATTTCAGAAATCGGTGCTGTCAAATATGAATTTGGTATTCAATGTTGTGGCACTCCAATTTCCATTTATAAGGGGTTCTCCTTAGTATTCAAAAGATAGCTATAAGATCAAGCTTTAACATAATATTTATTTAGAAGATAAGATTTTGACATGGATGCAACGTGAGAAAGTAATACTTAAATGCCGATAGGCCTTTTGTCACAGAGATCAATGTGGGAGTTAGAAGTATAGAAGTGGTTGGCCGTGGTGATAAGACAGATTAAGTGGGGAGCAGGCTAGATTGGGGGAAGAAAATTTATGCTCTAAAGTTGGAGACAGTTCTAATCTAGTTAAAAGTTCCAAATTTGTGATATATAGGCATTTCCTAGTATATCCGCTACAGCTCTGTCTTAGTTTTGGCAGCTTGCAACATGTAAGCTACAGCTGAACCAGTCCATTGAGAATTTCTTCAATTTAGAGCTGACGTCCACCATAATTCAATCTCATCCTCATAATCTATGTTGAATTCTTCTGCGTAAACCCTTCCAGATACAAACCTATTGACTTCAATGTATATATCGTAAGCTAGACGGTTCGTTTTCAGTATTATAAAATGTAGCAGGTCCTAAGGATTATATGTAAAAAGATGAGTTGGATAGAAAAAGTCATATTTGCTTCACCGTGAAGAAAAGGTATAGATAGCCTGTGGTGTCCAATGTGCCAACCATCCTAAGGAATTACTTTATGATATTATTGAAAACATTGTAATTTGTTGCAAATGCACTTGTTATTGGCTTGCAATAATCTTAATAGTATGCATTTTAGGATGTAATATAACATTTGATTTTGTAGCGCAGTTGGTCTTTTGAAACCTTTTTTCTTCAACCTACATATATCCTCTCCTTATCTTCTTTTATGTCACGGATGTGTTCTGTTGGTGGATTGAGCATTAAGTAAAAGAACTAGCTGTGCTTTACAGAATGAACATTAAACTACTGCAGGACTGAATAATATATTTCGGAAGAGAAATGGTGTATCAATATTTAGTGGACAGACTATTAATGATCTCAAAGCATATGCGGCTCATTATAATTTTATCTTGATGAAACTTATGAACTAAATTAATAATAAGAATAATGCTTTGCATGACTCGAGAAGAACAAGAAAAAGAGAAACATACCATTTTTTTGATAAATAAATGAATGATAGAACACCACAGATTTTTTTATCTATAAAACCAGAAGACATTTATTCTTTCAGTGTTTGAAGAAGTTGACATTGTGTGTTATAGTGTGATATATATATGTGCATTTGAGGATTTTATATTAAAAATTGAATCTATATATTGACGTAACATTGTATTTGATGTTTCAAAATGCACTTGTTGTTGACATTTTATGTTGAATAATCTGAATGGAAGCAAAGAACTGATAAGAGGTTTTTTTTTCGAAAAAAATTGATAGAGCTTGTCTCCTCATGTTACTGAAAGCAGCATTAGTTATTACAAAGTCAAGTATAACGGTATGTATAAGATAGCTCATTCCGTGCCTCTAAAAGAAATTAGATAACTCATTGCAATATGCATGATGCCTCTGTGTAGGAGGAGGCACTTTAGATGGTTGTGTCCCATCTTTTCATGTCAATGGAAGTATGATCATGACTTATTCTCACATGTCATTTTCTTTCTAATATCAGTATGTAATGTGTCATTAAAAGTCTTTTGTTCCCGATAAAGATCTATTTGCATGACTGCTTATTTGGTTGATGCCAGTTTGACTATATGCTCTAGCCTGACTTTGTTATCGATTTTACAAAGTCATACATGACTGAATATATAAGATATCTCATTCTTTATGTATAAAAAAAGAAAGATAACTCTTTGTCAAATGTCCGGCGCCTCTGTGCAGGAGGAGGCACTTTAGATTGTTGTATCCTCTCTTTTCATGTCACTGGTAGTATGATCCTGACTTGTTCTCACGTCATTTTCTTTGTAATAACATCATGTAAAGTGTCATTAAAAATCTTTCATTCTTGATTAAAGATCTATTTGCATGGCTTTGCTTAATTGATTGATGCCAGTGCGACTGTAAGCTCTGGCCTGACTTTGCATCGGCTTTTACAACGTCATACATGACTGAATATATGAGATATTTCATTCTTTATGTATGAAAAGAAAACTAGATAAGTCATTGTGAAATGTTCGACGCCTCTGTGCAGGAGGAGGCACTTTAGATGGCTGTATCCTCTCTTTCATGTCAATGAAAGTATGTCCATGACTTGTTCTGACATGTCATTTTCTTTCTAATAGAATCATGTAAAGTTTCATTAAAAATCTATTGTTATCGATAAACATCTATTTGCATGACTATGCTAGTAGGAGGTAGCAGATACTTGGTGGAATAGTTGAGATGTGCACAAGCAGACACACACAGTCAGACACCACGCACGTTATCAAAAAGATATATCTATTTGCATGATTTTCCTTATTTGATTGATGCTGGGATTATAAGCTATTGCCTGCCTGCAGAATGGAAGAAGTCAAAGCAAGTTGACAGGGCATATTGTTGAAGTTGCAGACATGTAAGCCACAACCAGATGGAAGTCCTCCTTTACTGAAGTTTGTATAAAATTGTTGGAACATTCATACAAAATGCCCACTGTTGCTGTAAGCGCAGAGTAGATAAACCTATAAAATGCAAAATAATTCCCCGTAATGACTTGGTGTATCACTCTTTTATCAGTGTATATAATACATTGTTATTCTGGTCAGCATTGACATTCTATTCAAAGGATGGTGTTATTTGTTATAGAAGTGGAATATAGTTTTCTCATTTCAAAAAGTTCAACTAAATTGCTCTGAATGTAAAATAATTTCCATTCATATGGTTCATCATAATAACCATAATAAGCAATTAAGCACATATCAGTGATATTATGGTTATCCATATCGTGGGCTAAAATTATACCTTAGTAAGTTAGCATGTCTCATCATTAGGATTATATAAAGAATTTGTTCTATTAAAATAATAATGGGACAGGAGCTAATATAGACCTTTCAATTAACTTAGTCGTATAGATAGATGGCTTAGGCACGTTCATCCCTTATAAATGTTGGACAGAGATACTGAGTCTTGGAAGTCAAACCAAAAGAATTAGAAAACTAAGATTGGATTTTATCGAAGTTGGACCTTGTGGGAAATATTAGAGCTTAACTGTCCAAAGAGGAGGAATACAAAAAAGTCAACATCAGAAAGTAATTAACCGCAAACATAACAACAGTAACAATAACCACGACGGGCAAATTTATTACTATGTATATATTCAGAGAAGTGAAAGACCTCTAGCATGAGAATTTCACTCTAGAAGTATTATACATGGAAGTAGTTGGCAAAAAATGTAGCAATATATTAATTTGACTACTCCTACTAAATGCTAGCTTTCATTGCCATTGATAAACAAAAGTGATTATTTGAGTTGTGTGTAAGTCAAGAAATAAATGAAAAGAAAGAGAAGCACTAGATGTGGATGCTAGCTTGAGTGAATGAGAGAAGAAAAAATTAACTGTAAACGTTTGTAAGAACGGAGTTGGTTTTTGGTTGTCAACAACCTAGTCAAGTTGTGAACATCCATTTGTATTCAGCAAGCGGTATCAGAGCAAGATTTTTCGAGACAAGTAGTAACTCAAGGGAGATCCAATTCTACCCGTTATTTTTAACGACTACATTAATCAATTAGGTCCATTCAATGGCAAACTTTGTAAGCACTCTCAATAGCATTGAAGAGACAAACAAAAATAATGATGGAGCGCAAAGAAGCAATATTATTTTTTCAATCGCGTAGTATGATACATCGTCCGGGACTCAAAAAATACACTACCAAGAGAAATTGAAGCAACATCGGAAAGACAATATATTTCTCATTAATTAAGAGTCGCAGATAATATTTGGAGTTGAAAAATCTAGTGAGGGCGTGTTTTAAAGGTTTATCACCACTTAATATCCTAGATATCTCAATGTAGAATCCAGAATTCAAGTATAAGAGTTTGTAAACTCGAAATTAGTCTGTGATTAAAGTCGTAAATCCAATTGTATTCCTCATCACACCGAATTGTGGTAATCAGAATCGCTACAAATGCCGGCTGCGGGAAGAGATCACTGACAACTTCCTACTTAATTAATTGAAATGAAATATAACAGCACTCTCAAGTCTCAAACTGACTCCAGTTGCCCAAAATACGCCTTTAAGTATACAAGAAAGGCTGCATATATAAATAGTATGACGCCTATTAAACACATACAGAGTTTTTTATATTTGTTGAACTTAAATATTTAATTTAATAATGAAGGACGATACGGCACTTTTTTTAAATAAGGTACTTAATATATAGCAATAGTTTTCTACGTCAAGACTACTTAATTAGCAACAGTTCGAATTAAAAAGAAAAAGAAATAACAATAGTTAAGTGGAGGATAATCTGTTTAATATACAGCCCGATAAAAACTTTGTAAGGGTATGAATTGACGCACAATAGTATGTTTCTTCTATGGTAAAAAGGATAAGAAAAAAGAACAAAGGATTGCTTATTGTTACTGATGTTAAGATCATGTCGCCATAAACAAATTATTCCAACAATTAGATTAAAATAAATAGCTTCAAATATATGCCCTGGAAAAAGAAAAAGAAAAAGAATTAAATTACGTTAAAGAAACCCCTAAAATAAGGTTTGGACTAGGGGTATACATGGACCGGGTTGGTTCGATTTTTATTAAAACCAAACCAACTATATCGGTTTGGATTGGTTCGGTTTTGTCGATTTTTTTTGTTACATGAATATTATTTCAATCTTAGTAAATATATGTTTAGTAAAAATTAAAAAAATTGACAAACATATGATCTATTAAAATATTTTTTATGAGAGAATTTTGTTAATAACACATGATAGTTACTTTTTTAGTCGCCTGGCAATAATTTTTCGTTGATGTATACTTTCAAGGTTAACGAATTTAATAATTAAATATAAAAATTAATATGATACCTAATTAATGATATGTTCTATTTAATTTTAGATTATCGAAATACCACTTCAAATTCAAAAAATATATAAGAATTTAATAAATCTTGACATATGAACATGGAAGAACAAAGAGATCCACGCATTTCAGTAACACTTGACAAGAAAATGATCATATAACCATTATTTAAGGTTAATAACAATGGAGTACTTCATATTCTATTAAATATTACATCTCATAAGAGAATCCCAAATATTTTTTTAATTTGTGTAAAGAAATTCTATATAAAGTCTTAAAAGTATATATAAAAATTATATATTTATAAGTCGGTTTGATTCAGATTTCTTTTACTCAATACCAAATCAAATCAAACAAAACCTAATCGAATTTTTTAATTGGATTGGTTTGATTTTTCGATTTGGTGTAATTTTGGGCCCCTAGTTTGGAGTCTTTCGACAAACAAACATTTGACAAGTATGAGAACAACAGTTGGGTCCAAAGATGACAAAAGGGTTCACCTATCATTTCAATTCAAAAACATGGTCACTGGTCACCCCTCTTATGACGTTTTATTATAATAATTAGTTTCGGATCTTTTTCTTCCACATTTAATTGTTTAGGCGCGATCAATAATAAGGGTTATGATAGAGTAATAAAAACTCATTTATTCTTAATTAGAGGTTTCGATTCGAGTCTAACGTCTGAAGTTGTCATTATTAAGGAACACTTTATTCTAAAATATGAAATTTTCCAACACAAATTTGAATTTAATTAACTCCAAGGCAGATTCCAAATACCGGGTGGCAAAACAAACCAAAAAACAATTGCTTACGTACTATGATTTAAACACAAACGAAACTGGAATTGCTGATGTCTTAAATTCTTCTAATTTCTTTATCACTTGCTATATCAACTACCCACTTTAAGTATCACAACCAGCCAATCAGTTATGAGTATGTTAACCTTGGATTCTTATGAGTGACTCGTGTCATCTCTATTTTCTTAAAATAGATTTATGGAGAAGGATGTAATCTTTATCTTTTTTTGTATGTTTATAAGTTTCGATTTTAGCAGAATAAGCACATAACCTCTCTGGCCCAAATTAACTGACGTTAGTTTCAATTTTCAGAAGAGAAAAAAAGAATTTTAAAAATACAATATATCGTTCTCCTTCCCAAATTGTTCACCCTTTTGTGCCTATTGGCAATTTAATGATCCTCAGAGAAAAATTGGATATGAAGTAAATTTGTTATTTACAATTGATTTAGATACTAAAATAATATAAAGGTATTTGAGAACCCACTTAAGCTAAAATATTTCAGTTCTTCATAATTTAAAATTTTTTCCACCTTTTTTTATACACTAATATTTGTTTAAACATAGTTCGACAATTTAAGATGACATTATCCACAAAAACAACTGACCCAAAGACAAGTTACTATAGTATTAGTTTCTGATAGAGAAATCAATAGTGGATTACAAATAGGTCACGCGAAATCAACAAAAAGCTATGAAAGAACAATTGAGGTTTTGAACAGTGGTTAAAGCTAGATGTTCGCCAACCCATTAAGCAAAAGGCACAGCTTTGAAGTGATTTTTTTTAAAAATGAAAGACTATTTCCCACAGAAAAACTCTTCTTTAACTATTGCAAAAAATAAAAAATAAAACACATAGGATAAATTAGGGCAAATGGATTATAAAGATAAAATTGATCATAGATATTTGTGTAGTAAAATATTAAGGCAATCATCCTTAGTTCGATCTTGGCACTGAAATTGTTTCATTCTTGGGTGAAAAAAAAAGCTCTGTAATTTGGAATAATATTGGAATTGTGAGGTGTAATAATTGATTTGCGAGAAAATATCTTGTAGGGCCATGATTAATTTGAACCACAAAGACAAACCTTGTGGGCGTATTATATATTAATTTAAATAACATAATGTTATATTACCTACGTGAAAACAATCCACGTAGGACAAATAAGAAGAGTTGCTTGAATAAAGACTATATATAGTATTAATATTAATTGTTGTGTCACCTCTTGGGTCACTCGAGTTGCTCGTTCCCTTCAAAAGTAGCTTAACCTTTGCATGAAAGGTTAACTTCTGCTGTTTGTATATAGAAAAATTCTCATTGCCTTTTCTCCATAAATGGGAGACACATTAAACAAATTAGCCAAACGAGCTACAAGCTTAGCTAATACAGAGATAGAAAGAGGAAGAGATAATATGGGTGTAAAAGCTGTAGTAGAAGATATTTTGCCATGCACAGCCATGGTTTTAATAGAAATTTGCACTATTTTCTTGACAATTATGGCGAGTACAACCATGTCAAGATTAGGGATGAGCCCTTTTGTTTTTGTGGTTTACACGAACGCTCTTAGCTCTATTATTCTTCTTCCTTATTCATTTTTCTACCATAGAAGAGACAAGTAAAATTTCAACACTATTACTATTATTTTTCTTTTTTGTATTTTGGTTGTTGCTTTTACAAGGCTAAAACTTGGTAGAGGGTGTAATCGTGTTGATTTTTCTTTCTTTACTTGTTGCAGGATACAAGCGCCATTGTTTACTTTTCCACTACTTCTTCGTGTATCCCTCCTTGGTCTTGTAGGGTTAGTTCTTCTTTCTAATTTCTCTTTTCTTGCTGAACAATATATTAAGAATTACAGAAAAGAAAGTGCGAGAGAGAAAATAGAAATCGTCATTACAACCTAGCTAGGTCGAACATAAGAACAAACTAATTAAGAACAGTGGCTGATGATCAAGAATTTAAACTTGATCAATTTAACAGTAGCCTCTTACACCGAAAGTTTGCATTTTTGAAACAATAATTTTATAATTTATTATTTATGAACATTTTAATGGTTTTTCGTGCACATTCACATATATATACACACATACAGTTTGCAAAAGATTTGGTTCAGTTTATAAACCTATTGCATCAGCCTCTGATTAATAACATCACTTACTTATTTAGGCGATATGAATAATTCATTGAAATTAATAAAGTCAATATTAACATCACTTGAAAAGTGTGATAGAAAATTTGATTAAATTGTGGTTAATTTACAGGGTAACAATAGCTCAGAATCTTGCATTTGCGGGACTAAGTTACAGTTCACCAATTGTAGCATGTGGCATGGCCAACCAGATCCCAGCCTTTACTTTTATTCTCGCCATATTCCTCAGGTTCTTTCTTCAACCTCTATTTAATTATTTGTTTTATATGGCTTCTATTGTATGGAATCTTGAAAACTAGATACTAAAACTGTAGACAAAAGAAAAAGATTTGCTCCCACCTTTGTTATAGTGAAGATCCTTTAATTTTTTGCAACTTGAAGATGAAAAGAGGAGAAATGACAAAAGATGATGTAGAAAGAGAGAGACGAACTTGTGGATGATGTTAGAAGTGGGACATCAGGTTTGATTAATTAGATTTAAGAGACGTGTGTGTGTATTTAAGGTGGGCACAAGCCAATATATTTGGATCCAAATTGATGGGCCATATATACCACCAGAAGGGTACTAGTATTTTGTATATAGAGCTATGTTACTCGAACTCTTCAAAAATGTTGTTGGGTGCGTGTCGGATCCTTCAAATTTAGTGATTTTTGGAGGATCCGACACGGATAAGGCAGCATTTAGAGTCCTAGCAACATAGATACAGAGGGTAGCTATTAATTAATTGGATGTAATTGGTTGGTACAGAGATGGAACCTACTACCAACATGCCACTAGCTTTGCATGTAAAAATCAAAAACTGAAATGTCAAACAGCTCCTTCCAATGAAAAGTTATGAATAGATTTCCTAAATAGCTCGGCAAGAATAAAACAGAAAACAGCACCCAGTAATTTCAGTCTCACTCTCGCGTTGTCCGTTATTGCAACTAATAAACTCAAAATGCATTTAACTTTTATATATATACGGATAGTATCAATAAAAAAGATTTGGTTTTGTAGTCTTTTACAAATAAGAGTTTTGTAAGGGATCAGTAAAAAAGAAAACAAGAGAGTTCTGTAAATTAAATTAAATATAGGAGATCTTATTTTCTTTTATTCAAATTATAAGCGAACATAAAAACCAGTAAAAAAAAATTACACAAGAGATTGTACCATTTCCTTAATATAGGCCAAGAAGTATTTTAAATACTACTACTAAATATATCTTTGGCCATCTTTTAGGAAGTTTTCATGCATTAATCATTTATGCTAATCAACATAACCATTTTTAGGAAAATAAAAGTTGATTTGAAGAGCCAAGGAAGCCAAGCTAGAATAATTGGAAGCCTAATATCAATAATGGGGGCATTATCAATTACTTACTACAAAGGTCCTGTGGTGAAGCAATACTCCCCATTTTTCCTTCAGCTAGCCAGGCCACGCCTCCTTGCTGTTTTCACTTCAACACATGAGAACTGGGTTCTTGGCTGCATTTTATTTGCAGCTGCTTCATTCGCTCTTTGCATTTGGAATATTATTCAGGTTTAATTATCATTCTTCTTTATTATCTCTTTATTAATTTTCTCATTTTTCCTCTTTCTTTGGCCAGTGGGTGGAAATTTTGTACTCCCTCGATCCAAATTTGTCATTAATTTTTAACATGTTCTTTTTTGAAAGAAAAAAAAAATCTTCTATTCACAAGCCGAGCATCGAAATTAAAATAAGTTCATGAAAAATGACTTCCGTTTATATCACACACACTTTGTATTGCTGTGTATTTACTTGTATTTCTTTTTCTTTCTTCTTTTGATCAGGCTGGAACTATCAGAAAGCACCCACAGGTGATGAAAATAGTGTTTCTCTATACTTTGTTTGGGACGATCCAATCTGCAATACTTGCTTTACTGATGGAAAAAGATCTGAGAATATGGAGACTTGAGCTTAACATGGAACTTCTTGTTATTGTTTTAACTGTAAGCCCAATAAGTACAGTAATTTTCAAAATTCGACGCACTTTCTAGTCAATTACAACTAAATTAACATGCAAGTTTTTCTTTTTTTCCCCCTTTAATTAATAGGCAATTTTCGGCAGTTTAATACGTAGCAGTGTCCAAATGTGGTGCATGCGTTTGAAAGGAGCTTCTTTTCCTCTATTCTTCAAGCCGGTGGGAATCCCAACAGCTAGCACTTGTGGCTGTTTACTTTTTGCCGAAACTTTTCACTATGGAAGGCAAGTTTTATCTTCTTTCATTTTCCTTAAGATTACATTGACGGTATAAAAAATAATAAATTTCAAACTATTACTATAATTTAACTTGTTATAGCAATTGAGTTACCATTTATTTAGGTTATCAATATTCAATGCTTATTATATAGAGTTGGTTACAATTATGTTTTTATCAATATAAGTATATATTTCGCTCTTTCTGATGTTTAAGCAATATTAATACTATTATTGTTCTTTCCTAACACGAAAATACTGATGAATATTGCAGCATGTTTAGTGCAATTATATGTGGATTGGGTTATTACGCTACACTCTGGGGACAACTCAAAGACGATGAAATGAGTAAAAATATTAAGGGTAGTACGTCAACTATTTCTGATGAGAAAGTTCCTCTTCTGCAAGAAAAAGAAGAGGAGGAGGAAGAAGAAGAAGAAGATTCGCCAGTTTAAGATTGGAAGAAATTAAGATGAAGATATTTAAGTGCTAGGAAAGTTGTATATATGTGTTGGAGGATGTATTTTTGAAGCCTTCCATCGCAAGTTGAACAATGAAATTGTTGTTCAGCTATATTTTGTATAGTTAGGGGTTATGCGCGCTCGTTTTGATTAATTTGATGGAGAAATATTTTTTACTGTGTTTAGGTTTGTAAATATGTTGTAAGCATTGGGTTTGAGATTGATGAAAGATTGTGATTATATAAGAATGAGTTTTAAGTTATATATATCGTTTTAGTGTAACAAACTTTTTACACTATCAGGAGAAGATATTTATAAAAAATTTGTAACCGTGGAGAAATTTAACCCCTTATAACAGATAAAACTAACATGTTGGTGTAAAAACTCCTTACAACTGATGATGTGTGGATAACTTAATCTCTATAAGAATTAGTATTTCCTTCCAAGTTTTTTGTTAGTTTGAGTACCCGTATGAATTACTAAAGAACTTGGTTCTTTACCGTGTTCCTTAAGCGTAAAGAAAACAAGCAATAAAATGAACACAATAATTTTTACATGAAAAATTATCCGGCTCAAAAGGTGCAAAAACCATGACCTACCATGTAGGATTTTCACCTCCAACTCCACTAGAACACTGAGCCAAAATGTATAAATTACAAGACTTTAAATACTCTCCGGTACTCCTACTACTCCTATTTGATTCACAAGTTACTCTAACTTGAAAAGTAAAATACTCACTCCAACTCACTGATTGTTTATGACACTTGATTACAACTTAATTACCTAAAATACATTCACTAGACTGACTCGGAAAGAATACAAGACAAGTACTCAACACAAGTAAACAGCTTATGACTCTTTAGTTGATGTGTAAAATGATAGTTTAGAAATCCAAAGTCGATTCTATTTAAAACACGACTTGGGATCTTCTAGGAGTCCTATTCATAGTCAGCTTCCTCTTTGATAGGACTTCTACTGTTCCAAGGATTCCACATGCTTTGGGACTCTAGTCTTTGACTGAATTATCCATATCTTCTTGAGAAACAATCCTTATCACTTATAGTAGTCATCTTCCACCAAACTCGGTCCTGGATAACTTTGAGATAAAGTTACTGTCTTGTACAGACGTACAAGTATCACTCGGGAGGAGCTGATTCTTTCTCCTGAGGAGCTGGTTCTTTAGAACAGTTAAGCAACTACATTGAGGACCTGGTTCTTTGAACATTTAGTCATACTTTATCATCAAAACTTCAATACTCAACAAATCCCCTCTTTTTTATAAATGCAATCTTTGTACACAATAGAACCACAACAGAACCAGATAATCACATCAAAGAACCGGATAATCACACCAAGTACTATTGACAGACATGTATGTTCACAACATCTTCCAACCTTATCTTCCTCCTTTTGGCATCATCGAAAACACACAAAAAAATGTTAGACATTAAGCACAGATAATGTAAGATTCAAGGCCAAATAGGCGACAACACAAGCTTAAGAAAGGGCAAATAAACTAGGCCGATGATCCAATATAGTACAAAGCAGTAAAGAAGAGCAATATGAGACATTAAGTAGTGCCAAAAGAAGCCCAAGGCCTTGTCTTCATCATTAGAACAAAATAAACTAAGCATACTTCAAACTACTCAGACTAAGACAAAAGCAACAAAAGATAAGGCATCACTAGAATAGCAAAAGAACTATGGACATTGGGAAGGAACATGTTCAAGAGTGAGAAGCAGAGGGGGCCAAAGCTTTCACAAGGGTGAAAATCTGTTGAGCATGGGCCTCCATGTATCTTCTAAGATCTTCCCTGAGTTGCTTTGTTTCCTTTCTCAGCTCATTATTGTCTTCACGAAACTTGGCATTCTCTTCAACAGCCAACTCCAATCTCTTGCTGAGTTCTGCAACCCTACTGCTCCCAGGAAGAATGGCAGATCCTGTAGGTCCTTTAGCCTTGATCTTCTCATAGTCACACTGCTTGAGGGTAATAACATCCAAAACATCATTGTCGTTTCCAAACTTAAGCTCAGGTAAGTCGATGATAATCTTGTCAAACAACCCAGTCAACATGAAACCATATGGCATATCATGCTTTGGTTAGGAAGTATCTGCAGCTCTTTCCATGCGCTAAATTATCAGGCTAGGAAGATTGATAGGTCGACTAGTGTCAAGCATCTCCATCATATGCATGTCCAACAAAGTAGCTTCATTCCTTCTCTCAAACCTCTGAAAAATGCAGGAGCTGACAAGATGAAACAGTAACTTGTGGAAGGGAGTCATATCAGTCTTCTACACTTTTTGGGGAGCATCTATTTCAAACTTTTGGGAGAACTTCCTGATGACCAAAATGCTAGTGTCAACATCATTTTCTATGACTGGCTGCTTCTTCTTCAAGTAATTGTCAAATTCCAAAGAAGGGATATTCAGAAGCATCTCCAGCCCTTCAGCATCAAACTCCATGTCAAAGCCCCCTACCTTACTCTTGACTACCTTCCCATAAAATGTTAAATTGTATAGAACTCCACCACAGCATGAACACCTAATGGGGGGGAAAGCTTTGACAAACATATGCTTCCACCCATGTAGCTCAAGTTTTTCAACTAGTTGAGCCATCTCCTTCTCAACAGTGTTCGCAAGAATCTTCCTATTTAGCACTTTTCTGTTCCTGAACTCTGTGAGTCGATCAACTGCACCTGGCACATTCTTTATTGTCTTACCCCTACTTGCCCTTGCATAAGAGGTAGCAGGTTTGGTGATGTTGGCACCCCTTTTCTTTGGTGTAGCAGACTTTGCGGGCAAGGCAGAGTCAGATTTATCTTCTCCATCCACCTCAACAACATGTTCCACAATTAAAACCTTCTTCTTTGGCTTCTTTGCACTTCTGGACTCCTTATTTGTGCATCAACAACCTTTATTTTACTCTTTGTGAGGGGAGTTCTAGCAGGAGGAACCACTCTTTTTCTTGTTGAGACTACTGACTTTGTAGCTTTCATAGTGGTCTTCCTGGACTTCTTCCCTACCTCAGATAGTGACATATCATCTTCATCACTGCTTGCTTCTTCATCTCCAATGAAAGGAGTTAATAGAGACCCAGGTTCTTGAGCCCTTGCCTCTTCACCAATTTCTTATGAAGGGGCTATGACAGTGTTTCCAATTTTCATGGAACCTTCATATTCCTCACTTACATTCCCCTCTTTTTCACTCTGATTTTCTTCTTCTGCAGAATCATTAGCATGTTCACCTGTCTTATCCTCTGTATCACTCTCCTTCTCATCTCCAAATACTCCCTCATTCTTACTATTTTCTTCTTTATAGGCTATGTTTTGAGCATCATGTTCCTCATGACTGTTCACAACTTCTTCTTCTTTTTCACCTTCATCATCTTCCTCATCCTCAGTCCAACTAAAATCAAGGCCATCAGAAGCCTCCTTTTTCTCCAGTTCTTTACGTCCTTCCCTCTCAACCACAGACTCCACAGCTGTTGGATCTACCTCCTTTCCCAGATCCCCTACACCCTTTTCTGCAGTGAATTTCTCCACTGGTGGCTTCTCACTCGTGGGTGGAAGAGTATCTAGGGGTGCAACATCTATAGCAGACAACAAAACATCTATTTTGGAAGTAGGATGTTGTATCTGATCAGTAGTTCAGTCCCCCTAAATCACATATTCCTTGGCTACAGTGTCACCCTGCGTAGCAGCATTAGGCACTTTCTTGACAGATTTTCTTGGAGTTGCTTTGACCCTTGTTGACTTAGAGGTATTTTTCGTAGGAAGCTCAGGTGCATGAGTAGTTATGTTTTGAAGGATGGGGTATAGTGGAGGTGAGAATGATAGGAACAACATGAACAGTAGGAACATGGGATGATGATGTAGGTATAGTGGAGGATATCAAAGGAGAAGGAGAAAGTGTGGGTTCTCTTAAAGGCTTGGCATTTTACTTTGATTTGGGCTTCAAGATTTTGGGTTTTTCTTCAGCCTTGGTTGATGATTTAGCTTTAGAGGGCGTTTGACTGGCTTTAGGCATGTTGATCAGATGAGAGACTCGAGAAGTTAAAAAAAGGGTTAGTTCTTGATAATTCCTTTCGATTCTTACTCAGGGTTTGAGAGAAACAGTGAGGTTAGACAAGCTGATCATAAGAGCCTTTTAAAGGCGTTACTCCTGATTTGACTGGAAGAGAGAAGGTGACCGAATTTGAGTTCTAACATGACTCTTATAACGATTACTTTGATTGTAAGGATTTCAGGAGTAATTGATCTCTAATTACAAGAGGATTCCCCATTACTCTTTGACTAGAAGACGATTAGAAGTGATGCTAACGGAATTAAATGTCTGAGTATAGCAATAATTTTAGGATATAAAGTCCTCGTGACGATGTACTTAAGTCAATGAACCAACTCCTTAGCAACTCCTTATTCGTTTCTGCAATAAAGCTTCAACACTTCATATTAATATCATGCAACACAATTATCAGCCAGATTTTTTAAGCAAGTGTGTGAGCTTAATACAAGCACAAGGCTGAATCAAACACATTGTACTTAATTATCTACATCTTAAGATTATGTCTTTTCTAGCCAATCACTTGGATTCAACTTAGTGGGAGGAGTTTATTAGACCTAGTTCTAGTCTATTCCTTTCAAAGTGATCCCTACTCAGAGCTTTAGTAAAAATATCAACAATTTGATCTTCAGTTTTACAAAAGTTAATTGAGATATTCCCCTTTTCAACATTGTCTCTGAGAAAGTGATGTCTAATGCCAATGTGCTTGGTTTTCTTGTGCTGACATGAATTTTTAGCAATATTTATGGAACTGGTGTTATCACGAAAAATGGGAACACAATCAACAAATATATCATAGTCCCTTAGTTGTTGTCTTATCCATAGTAACTGAGCGTAGCAGGATGCATATTTATCCTCAGCCATAAATGAGGCCATTGAGTTTTGTTTCTTGGTTCCCCAAGACACCAGACAAGAACCTAGAAAATGAGTTGTTCCTGAAGTGGTTTTCCTGTCAACATGAAAACCTGCATAGTCAACATCAGCATAACCAACCACATCAAAGTTGTACCCTCTGGGATACTATAGATAGAGATCATGGGTCCCCTTGAGATATCTTAGTATCTTTTGACAGCCTTTAGGTGAGATTCCTTGGGATTTTCCTGAAATCTTGCGCATAATTCTACACTAAACACTATATCAGGCCTGCTTGTTGTGAGGTACAACCATGACCTAATCAATCCTCTATATAGTTTCCATTCTTGGGTTTCTGTACCAGGTGCCAGAACTTGCTTCTCTCAAACTGATTTAGCTCCTCTTGCATGGCTATTATCCAATATGGATCCTTTAGAGCTTCTTTGATGGTCTTAGGTTTAACCTGTGAGAGGAATGATGTGAGTGCACATAGATTTCTTAGAGAAGACCTGGTTTGCACCTCTACATTTGGATCAGAGATGATATTCGCAAGAGAATGTGAGCTTTGATGCTTCCATGGTCTGATCTATATACCCAGAGAAGATTCACCCGAGGAGTGACCCAAAGAAGCAGGTTCGGTAGGTGCGACTTCATTAGTCTAGTCAGCAGTTAGAATAGTTCTTTCTTCTTCTTGTTCCTCATGATCACTGTCAGTTTCCTTGTTGTTTTCAGATCCATCTTCATCAGATTCCTTTGCATCTCCATCACCAGTGAACCCTATGTCATAATCTTCATCGTGCAGACCTTTCTTAACCAACTTGTTAGATTCATCAAAAATAACATGAATATTTTCTTTCACACACATAATTCTTTTATTAAAAACCTTATAGGCCTTACTATGTGGAGAGTAACCCAAGAAAATTCCCTCATCACTTCTGTCATCAAACTTACCTAGAGCTCCATTCCCATTATTATGCACAAAACATTTGCACCTAAAGGCTCTCAGATGAGTAATGTTGGGTTTTCTTTCTCGAAGTAACTCATAGGGAGTTTTCTTAAGAATGGGTCTGAACATACATCTATTTAGCAGTTAGCAAGCAGTATTGATTGCCTAAACCCAGAAATTCTTAGGCAGTCCACTGGCAATCAAGATGGTCCTTCCCATGTCTTCTAAGGATCTATTCTTTATTTCTACAACCCCATTTTCTAGTGGAGTTTCTAGGTGCAGAGAATTATGGTCAATGCCATGTGAGCCACAAAACTCAAGGAATTTTGAATTTTCGAATTCAGTTCCATGGTCAGTTCTTATACTTAAGACATTACATCCTAGCTTTTGTTGAATCATTCTGACAAACACACAGAAAACATCAAAGGTTTCATCTTTGGATCTCGAAAACAAAGTCCATGTATACCTGGAGAAGCCATCAATAATCACAAACACATACCTCTTACCTCATCTGCTCCTTATTCTCATTGGTCCACATAGGTCCATGTGAAGGAGTTACAGAGGTTTAGAAGTACTTACAAACTTTTTAGATTTAAAGGATGACCTAACATGTTTCCCTCTAACACACACATCACACACTTTATCAGAAGTGAACTCAACTTTAGGTAGCCCAAGGACCAAGTCCTTTGCTGCCAGCTTGTTGAGTTGAGAGAGACTAGCATGTCCCAGTCTTCTATGCCATAGTGGTGGATCATATTTCACTACACACAAACATGTGTGCTCACTGTGAGTAAGTGACATAATCGATATTTTGTGGACATTGTTATGTCTCTTACGCTTTAATACAATTTCATCAGTATCAAACTTTATGACAATGTAAATTTTGAAATTGAATTTTACCTCATTTCCTTTGTCGTACATTTGAGAGATACTAAGAAGCTTGTGTTTAAGACCTACCACATAATACACATCTTCTATATCATGAGAGAGTGACTTGCCAACCTTGTCAATACCTGTTATCTGTCCCTTTTTCCCATTTCCAAATGACACACTCTCTCTTTGGAAAGCTGTCAGTGAGAGGAAGTTATTCTTTTCTCCAGTCATATGTCTTGAGAATCCACTCTCTAGATACCATTCTTGATTGTTTCCTCTCACCTTAGCATGCACCAAAATTTACAAGTTAGTTTTGAGAACCCAGACAAGCTTCGGTCCCTTTTTTGTTTGAGAAAGGATGAATCGTAGCCCTTCTTGCCCAGAAGGGAAGAGGATTACAAGCTATTTTCTTGATAACCTTAATCCACTTTGTATGGACATGAAGATTAAAATTTGGCTTCTCTTCCTTCTTCATATTTTTAGCAATACCAAAGGTGTTTCTAAACTGAGCATAGATTAAGGCAGGGCAAGTGTTTCTAAAGTATCCTACTCTTCCACAATGAGTGCACATGTTATTATCAGAAATTCCTGCATACTTTGGGTCAAACTTAGGGATAGGTTTTTTGTAGCCAATTCCAGATTTGTTAGAGCTATAGTTTTTATTCAGCCAATTCAAGGCATCAGAAGATCTATTCCATTTGCTTAGTCTAGAGAGTTCATAATTGGCCTTTTCTAGGTTTTCATGTAGGATTTTATTTCTATATTCAACATCACAAAGATTATCATTAGCGATTTTTAATTCCTTTATAAGTTTATCCTGCAAATCACTCATTTTTCCTTTGCCATGAATATCATGAGACTTCTCATTCTTAGAAGTAAGCTCAAGAACCTGGTTCTTAAGGTCTTTGACCTATTTCTCTAAACTAGCTTTGTCAGACTCAAGTTCTTTGATATTAAGTTTGACACAAGAAATGTTGTTTATTAGCTGATCATTTCCAGTATTTATTTTATCCATTTCATTTATTAAGGTTACAATCATGGCCATTAGTTGTTTTTTGGACATAACATGAATATTTTCTTTCAAGTCAGATATACTTACCTGGTTTGCTTCATCTTCAGTTTCTGAATCACTCATGGCCATCATTCCTATCACTTCTTCCTCTGTTTTGGATTCTTCAATCGCCATCCAAGCCACTTCGATGTTTTCATCTCCAAAGTCAGTTTCTAAGGTCCTCCATATATCATGAGCAGAGGTACAAGAGGACACTCTGAGGAGAATGTTTCTAGACAGGCTCCTGTAGAGCAAGTCCTTTGCTTTAGCATTTTTCTAAACTATCTGACAATCGTCCTCATTGTATTCCTCTTCTCTTTTGTTATACCTATTACCTTCACTGTCCATTTTGGTTGGGAGAGTTGGTCCATGACTAAAAATTACCCATAGGTCAAAGTCAGTAGCATGAATAAATATTTCTATACATAGCTTTCATTCATCATAGTGGTGTTCATCAAATAAAGGGGGTCTTCCAATATGCATTACAAGCTGTACTGTGGGTTCTGTCTTCACAGCTTGGTGTTCATTAATCACAACATAGAGACTTATAGCCTCATCCTCCTTTTCTTCCTCTTGATCACTTCCACTGTCCTCATATGCTGTCAAGAGTGCCTGCTTCATTGCTTCAGTAAATCATTTGCCTAGGATTTTTCCTTTGTTGGAATCCTTATCTCTTATCTTCTCTCATTTCTCTTTTTCAGCTCGTTCTTTCCTCCGTTCAATTTCACACATTAGGTAGTCCTTGATCATGTGATCTAGCTTGCCACACTTGTAGCAGCCATCATATTTAGCTTTGTCGATCTACTTAGGCTTATTACTGCTCTATCTCTTAGATGCACTTTTGAAATTCTTCATGAACCTCTTGAACTTGGCAAACATTGCTAGATCAGGATCATCATAGTCAGATTCATCATCCTCAAACTCTTTAAGAACCAAGGCCTTATCCTTCTTTGGTTCTTTCTTGCGCAGTTCTGTCTTTCTCATTTCATGAGTTTTTAAGTTTCCAACCAACTCATCAAGTGAGATTTTGTCCAATTCCTTGGCTTCTTGGATTACAGTGACTTTTTATTCCCATAAAGCTGGAAGGATGCTTTGAACTTTGCTAACTAACTCTTCTGAGGTAATCATCTTTCTAAGTGATTTCAGTTTATTGGTTATTATAGTGAACTTAATCATTATATCCTGGATGGGCTCAGACTCCTTCATGGAGAAAAGCTCATAGTTTCTCATGAGTAGCTCAATCCTTGATCTCTTTACTTGGTTTGTTCCTTCATGAGCAGTTTGGAGTGCATCCTATATCTGCTTCGCATTAGAGCACGCGAAAATTCTATTGTACTTATCAGGACCAAGTCCACAGATACGGATTTTCTTAGCCTTTGCATTATTTTCCATCATTCTGAAATCTGCTGCCACAAATTCGGAGGAGTCCTTAGGAACTGTTTTATTTTGTGCATTTTGTTTAGTAGGACTCAAAGGACCTTGGTTCACTAGCCCATAGTTCATAGTCTTCAGATGTCAGGAGGTCTTCCATTCTTGGTTTCCACCAACTGTAATATTTATCATTTAACAGGGGTGGCCTGGTAGTTGATTGTCCTTCACTAATTCCGGGTAGAGCACTCATCTTGCTTCCAAAATCTCTCTAGATGTTAGCTATGTAAAAGAGAGAAACCGCTTTGATACCAATTGTTAGTTTGAGTGCCCGTATGAATTACTAAAGAACTTGGTTCTTTACCGTGTTCCTTAAGCGTAAAGTAAACAAGCAATAAAATGAACACAACGATTTTTATGTGGAAAAATACCCAGCTCAAAAGGTGCAAAAATCATGACCTACCACGTAGGATTTTCAGCTCCAACTCCACTAGAACACTGAGCCAAGATGCATCAATTACAAGACTGTAATTAAATACTCTCCAATACTCCTACTACCCCTATTTGATTCACAAGTTACTCTAACTTGTAAAGAAAATACTCACTCCAACTCACTGATTGTTTATGGCACTTGATTACAACTAAATTACCTAAAACATATTCACTAGACTGACTCGGAAAGAATACAAGACAAGTACTCAACACAAGTAAACAACTTATGACTCTTTAATTGAGGTGTAAAAGGATAGTTTACAAATCCAAACTCGTTCCTATTTAAAACACGACTTTACATCTTCTAGGAGTCCTATTCATAGTCAGCTTCCTCATTGATAGGACTCCTACTATTCCAAGGATTCCACACGCTTTGGGACTTTAGTCTTTGACTAAATTATCCATATCTTCTTGAGCAACGACCCTTATCACTTATAGTAGTCATCTTCCACCAAATTCGGATCTGGGTAACTTTGAGATAAAGTTACTGTCTTGTACAGACGTGCACGTATCACTCAGGAGGAGCTGATTCTTTCTGCTGAAGAGCTAGTTCTTCAGAACAGTTAAGCAGCTACGTTGAGGACTTGATTCTTTGAATATTTAGTCATACTTTGTTAATCATCAAAATTTCAATACTCAACATTTTTGGTTGACTATATATGGGAATAATGCTCTCTTTTCAGACCTTACTCAAACATTTGACGTATTGTTTCCTAAAGGTATACAAAGAAGAGCATTGTTTTGGCTAAACATGACCAGATTTTACAATAGCCACAAAATTTGGAAATTACAAGGACGTTTCAAGTTCCAGCTATTATCCAGAATTTACAATTGCGACAAATTTTAGAAAGTGCAAGGACCTTTCTACTTCCGAGTTGTACAAGGATGATTTTATTTCTTCTGCTAACACAAGATCCTATTCGTCCTTTTAATTTAGACGCAATTCTACTTTTACGAAAGAGCGGATGATGTATAACTTTTTAGAAGTAATAATTAGTTGGACTCCGTCTAGCTTCTACAGAAAATACTTACTCTTGCGCCCTGGTGTTTATAGCATACCAAACAAATTAATCTCAATAATTACAAATTGAAAGTGAAAATATATACCACTAAATCATACGGAGTAGTTATTTGATAAAGATGGTGTATATGTGTGCGTGTGTATGTGTGTGAAAGACATATATGTAGGTAGCTTAAGTGACGGATCCAAAATTTATGGACCGTTTGTGCTTATCGGATTTTAATATAAATTTCACCTATTAGAACTTGTTATAGTGAGAGCTCATGGCTACTTTATAGAGTTCTTTAAGTACTATGAATGTATAGATTATTACAATGGCAGGGCAGAAGGCGTATCTAGGTTGATGGGTAACTGTATTTTTCGTTGGGGATTTCCGGGAAAAAATGGTCGCATATTTCTCCGATTCCTTATAAAAGATATTCAGTCCGTTAGAATAGAAGTTAAAGAGGGTATTTATGCTCGTCGTGTTCTTTATATGGACATCCGAGGCCAGGGATCCATTCCCTTGACTCGTACTGATGAGAATTTGACTCCACGAGAAATTGAACAAAAGGCTGCTGAATTAGCCTATTTCTTGCGTGTACCAATTGAAGTATTTTGAGAAATTGAGATATCAGTATCAGGAAACAATATTCTGAATTTCTTCATTCGAAGTGAATTCTTAGCTTTTTTCTGGATTCTTTCTAGATTCAAAGACTAACCACAAAATCACAAAGAAAATAGATTCATTAGTCCGATACCTTGTATAAAACTCATGTGTGTAAGAAATATTCGATCGCATAGAGTGTACGAATGGGTTGATTAACAATTCACAGATGAAAAAATGGCAAAAAAGAAAGCATTCACTCCTCTTTTCTATCTTGTATCTATAGTATTTTTGCCCTGGTGGATTTCTTTCTCAGTTAATAAATGTCTGGAATCTTGGGTTACTAATTGGTGGAATACTGGGCAATCCGAAATTTTTTGGAATAATATTCAAGAAAAGAGTCTTCTAGAAAAATTCATAGAATTAGAGGAACTCCTCTTCTTGGACGAAATGATCAAGGAATACTCGGAAACACATCTCGAAGAGTTTGGGATAGGAATCCATAAAGAAACGATCCAATTAATCAAGATACAAAATGAGAATCGTATCCATAGGATTTTGCACTTCTCGACAAATATCATCTGTTTTATTATTCTAAGCGGGTATTCAATTTTGGGTAATGAAAAACTTGTTATTCTTAACTCTTGGGCTCAGGAATTCCTATATAACTTAAGTGACACAGTAAAAGCTTTTTCTATTCTTTTATTAACTGATTTATGTATCGGATTCCATTCACCCCATGGTTGGGAATTAATGATTGGCTCTATCTATAAAGATTTTGGATTTGTTCATAATGATCAAATTATATCTGGTCTTGTTTCCACCTTTCCAGTCATTCTCGATACAATTTTTAAATATTTGATTTTCCGTTATTTAAATCGTCTGTCTCCGTCACTTGTAGTTATTTATCATTCAATGAATGACTGATAAAGGATCCATTGATATTAATCTAATCCAATTAGAATGCTTGGTACTTTGTAGTTGTACATAAGCAAAGTATTGANTATTCTCCTAAATCATGTATAATAATGTTATATTTCTTCAAAATTACTTAAATATATGTGTGTAAACCCATGCTCAAAGACTCTTATGGTGTAATTATTATTGAGTGCACATCTACAAGTAAAATTGACAGTTCAAATTTCACTCTCAACGGTCTTGTTTTCGGCACAGAATACATATACATATATATGTGAAAATTACTAAAATTTCAAATAGCATATAATTTGAACCTATAATTTCAAAAATACAGTGGGTTCATGGTAAGAGACTAAAGTTAAACCCGTCAAACGTAAATTCTAGTTCCACTTCTTCACCACAGTACACTCATTCTCTTAAAATCCTGGATCTACCTCTGCCGCAGGGCATACACAAACAGAGATCTCTGGATGCCATACTTGGAAGCTTGGCGCAGAATATATTTTGTTGAGGTTGGAGAAATAGCAAACTTGAAAATGATTGAATGCTTTAGATTTTCATCCTTAGAAGTAGAAGTTTTTCTATATGATGATAGAGGATGAGTAGTTTTGCTGGGAATTGGTGCTATTGTTCAATTGAATGCCAGTTTTGTTTGTTTCTTTTTCCTTTTTTGGCAACTGACTTGTACATTTCTTTTCTTGGTTATAAAATTCTTTATTTACCAAAAAAGTATTTGAAAAGTAAAAGGAAAAATTAAATCTGACAAGTCACTTTTAATTTGAATGTAATTACACCATATAATTATCATAATTTCTTAAAGCATCGAGAACAAAGAGTGTAATTACGCTATAAGTAATTACTTAGACAAACAAGTCAAATAGTGTTATGAAAATATTATATTGTGGATGTCCATTTATTACTTCGCTATAGTGAAGAAGATTATCCATTTAATACTCTGTTGAAGTTTATCTACAAGCAGCTGATGCAGGCAGGTTGCAAGCAACTCAATAAAATGATTTGCAGCAGCTTCTTATTAAACATGCAAGTTGCAAGCAACTCATGCAAACAACTTACAAGCAGCTGATGCAGGCAGGTTCCAAGCAACTCAATGAAATGATTTGCAGCAGCTTCTTATTAAACAGGCAGGTTACAAGCAGCTCATGCAGACAACTTACAAGCAGCTAAAGAAAAACCTTGCAGCTACTTCCTGAAAAGCCTCGCAACTGCTTGCTTTCTTCTATAAGTAGAAGAGTTTTCAGTTCATTATGAACATAAGTTTGAAGTTGAATAAAAATATCAATCTTCCTCTATACTTGTCTTCGATTTATTTACTTTACAGTCTTTATTTTATAATACGTTATCAGCACGAGACTCTGCCATTTTTGAGCACTTACATCGAATTTAATTTTTATTTCAATATTCATCTCCGATGTAAGGCGCCACTCTTATGTCTGTGGTCAGATCTTGTTCATTTCAAGCATCATAAGGCAAATTATATCCTTGAGGTGGTGAGTTTTTCTTCTTGGCAATAGTGATGTAGATATTACTTACATGTGGAGTGGCCAAATTTGCGTAATTTAATTTGAGCCTTTTGCTTATATTTTAATATCTTTATCATCGCTTGCTTGGTTATATGTTACGTATGCAGTACCTATTTTGGTATTTGTTTTCATCTTATTATCTTAATAAAGGATTACAAAGTGAATAACATTGTTAGATCCACTTAAACTCCAACAGAGTTTGCAAGAAATATACAACCACCATAAGTGGTTATATTTCGTATATCTCATTGTAACTAAATTTTATTAACCACCAGAAGTTGTATATGCCTATGACCATCAGAAGTGATAATTTAGGCTTTCTATGGTTACAATTAAAGATAAACTAGAGAAATATTTTCTATATTACATGCATACCTCGATTTGCTCTTGAAGTAGTAAATATTTTAAAAGAGGCTAAAGCATCACAATTTGATGTGATTAATGCGTGTTCAGATAATTATATTCGATTTCCTAAAGAATGAGAATTTTTATAAATATTAATCCATTCCGTGAAGTGAATGTGACAATATTAATAAAGCCGTAAATATGAGCACGTTATTGATGTAAATATATTACGATTCATCTCCAGAAGGGGTAATATGATTGAGAGAATATATACTCAAATTTTCGTATTTTAGTTTGCTTCCGAAGAAGTAACACAATTGAAATTTTCTCCTTAAGCAGGAAAATATTATGAAATTGTGTCTTTCTGTGTGTAAATAAAATAATGAGCTATTCAAAGTTATTTTTGAAGCATATTTTCATTCCCTGGAATGAATGAAGAAATACCACAACTCACCTCCGGAAGAGCTAGAATAACAGAGGATATAAATATTATTTTTGTGGCATAATAACTATTGCCGCACGTACCTGTTGTACGTAAACCATCTTGGATAATTTTATTAAGTATCATTCTAAGGCAAAAGCATTCTTGTAAAATGCTTTCTACTACAACTACATTAATATATTATGGTTAGTTATTGAGTTTCCCGAAGGAAATAACAACTCGTGTATCTTTCCTTAAAAGATGCAATGACTATGTTGGGACTCAATATAGTCATTGCATCTTTTACTGATACAAAAGTAGCCACAGTAAATCAGAAGTTTACTGATGTAAAAGTTTATGCCATAGTAAACCAGAAGTTTACTTAGAGATAGCACATGCCATGATAAACTTGAAGTTTTTATTTGTCATTTTTAAATGAATTATTTGAGAATTCAGATAAGCATATACTGAGGAACTAGAAGATTCTTCAAGAATTCTCTTATGTTGCTTGTTCTCATAATAACTTGATTATACCAGCTAAAGTTGGGACTAAAATCCCCGAATTCTGGAATATATAAAAGGTGAATATGGGCTCATTCACCTATCATGTGAACGACTTATAGATGCATATATAAGATGGTTACATGTATGTTTATTGTCAACCTGCAGTTTGGCATTTGAAATTGTCTTTCTCAATTAAGAGCATAATTTTCAGATTATGAAATCAAGATAGTTCATCTTGATGATGTTGGTTAATATCCAAGCTAGTTTAGCATTGAATACCTCTTATTAATGGCTAAACTATTGCTTATAAGAACAAAGCCTCATGTGTTAGTTTAAGATTTTCTAAATTGCATACAACAATACTTGTATGTATCAGACCAACAAAATATGATAAGTCATCCCCTCACAATTGGTTTAGGATCAGAAACCAAATACTTTTACTATAATTACTTTTGATGTGTGGTATATGATTAATTTCTCTACCACAATGCACAAAGATATGTTTCCCAAAGAAGATTGGGGATATGAGTTAGTTTCTCTAACATTTGGGGGATGGAAGAAAACATCTGGAAAATATGCTTTATGAATCCAATTATCATTAATATATTCCTCACTTAGAAGATAATTTAAGTCAAATGCTAGAAGCATTTGTTGATCCAAAATTAAATATCATATTTCAGCTACAAATGTTCCTATTAAAATTAAAGTCCCTGGAGGATAAAGTTTACTGTACGCATGAAGCGTAGTAAACCGATCGGTTCCAAAGGTAACAATCCTTGAAAAAGATAGGAGCAAATGATCATAATGAGGAGGAAATGAGCTCTAGAAAAGCACACGACATAACATTTCATAAAACTCCAGAAGAAGTTCAGGTACCTGAAAATAAATAAAGTGATGAGATCTCAACAAGTTATGTCACTTGCGAAACGATACAAAATGATCTCCGACGATATATTTGATACAATATAGTTCACAATATTGTAAAAGATTGTGAGGATCGGACCTGTAGTCCAGACACTTGAAGATGTCATGACATCTAAATGCAAGTCATAACCTATATGACTCATTTGATTAAGTCTATATGAAGATTCCTGAAGGATTTAAAATGCCTGAAGCATATAGTTCAAAGACTCGTGAAATGCATTCAATCAGAGTACAAAGATCTTTGTACGGTTTAAGTAAATCTGGGCGCATGTAATATAATCGCCTCACTGAATTGATGAATGAAGGTTATATAAATAATGGCATTTGTCCATTCATTTTTACAAAGAAAACAACATCATAGTTAGTTATACTTGTTGTTTATGTTAATAGCATAAATATCATAGGAACTCCAGAAGAGCTTCAGAGAGAAAAACTTTGTCTTAGTCTGCAAATTGAATATTTAGCAGACGAGATCTTTATCCATCAATATGTCTATACAGAAAAGATCTTAAAACGCTTTTACATGGATAAAGCATACCTATTAAATACATCAAATGGGTGTTCGATCACTTGAAGTGAATAATGATCCGTTCTGACCTCCAGAAGAGGATGAGGAACTCCTTACTCCTGAAATACTCTATCTCAATGTAATTGGTGCACTTATGTATCTTGTTAATGCTAACAAAGGTGGTGCAGATCATATTGGTTATGCAGATGCAGGTTATTTATCTGATCCACATAAAGCTTGATCTCAAACCGGATACATGTTTACATATGTAGGTACTGTCATATCATGGCGCTCCACAAAGCAATCCATTGTTGCTACTTCTTCAAATCATGATGAGATAATAGTTATTCATAAAGCAAGTAGGGAATACGTATGGTTGAGATCAATAATTTATTTTATTTGAGAAAAATATGATTTGGAATATGAGAAAAGACCCACAATTTCATACGAAGACAATGCTGCATGCATAGCCCAATTGAAGGGAGGATTTATAAAAAGAGATAGAACGAAGCACATTTCACCAAAATTATTCTACACACATGATCTTCAAAAAAATGGTGACATCAATGTGCAACAAATCCGTTCAAGTGACAATCCAACAGATTTGTTCACTTTGCCAACTTCAACTTTTGAGAAGATGTATACAAGATTGGAATGCGGAGACTCAAATATTTGGAACAAAATTTTCATCAGGGGAGTGAAATACGCATTATACTCTTTTTTTCTTACTAAGGTTTTTTCCACGGGGTTTTTCTTGTAAGGTTTTTAATGAGACAACTAGTTATGCGTATTACTAAATATGCGTACTCTTTTTCCTTCACTAGGATATTTTTTCACGGGGTTTTTCCTAGTAAGGTTTTAATGAGGTACATTATCTTTTAATGAAAATCCAAGGGGGAGTGTTATGAAAATATTATATTGTGGATGTCTATTCATTACTCCGCTATAGATAATCTTCCTGAAGAAGATTATCCATTTAGTACTTTATTGAAATTTATCTACAGGCAGCTAATGCAGGCAGGTTGCAAGCTACTCAATGAAATGATTTGCAACAGTTTCTTATTAAACAGGCAGGTTGCAAGCAGCTCATGCAGACAACTTACAAGCATCTAAAGAAAAGCCTTGCAACTGCTTCCTGAAAAGTCTCGTAATTGCATCCTTTCTTCTATAAATAGAGGAGTTTTCAGTTCATTATGAACATAAGTTTGAAATTGAATAAAAATATCAATCTCCCTTTATACTTGTCTTCGATTTATTTATTTTACGGTCTTTATTTTATTTTATAACAGAGGGGAAGAAAACGTTAGACATATTCAGCTGCCATCACTTATTAATTGGAAGTAATGAGCCAATAACGCATGTCCTATACATAGTTGTTGGCACATATATGGTTAGACATGTGGCCCATTTCGGAACGTTTCGGCTTAAAATTCTGTATTTAATACCTACGTGTACGAACGGTTTACATCCGGCAGTACAATGGTTTAGGTTGAAAACCCATTAAAAGAAAGATGTATTTGATATGTGATGAACTCCAAAGAAAATTGATTAAAGTATTTATGCATAAAATATAAAGATGCCTTTAATTATATGATGCCTTTTAAGAAAAGTTATTCGAGCTTTAACTCAAAATAGTGAATATCACACTATGTTAAGTGTTTTTTATGTCGACTTGGCCCAAAAATTGAAAGTCTAAGACATCTGTGACCAAAAGTAGTTTAAAAAATGGCCAGGAATTAAGTAGAAATCAAGAAATCATTACAATGTTATCCCAAATTTTACTGCCCGTGAAATGATAATAGTTTTGATCATTCTTGCAACTAAGGTGTCATTGACCCTCTGATATTTGTCGAAAAGAATTACAAGCCTTCCTCCAGCATCGAATTTTTACCTGCATCTGTATTTATATTTTGTGTCCCCTGGCCCCTCCACACAGGTTATTCTATAATAAAAAGACTCATTGTTTTTATTGATTGAGATTCGGTGCAAGCGCAACATCACATCCACGTAGCTGATAATGTAAGAGTCGTGAGTCTAATAGTATCGGTAACCATTTTGTCATCCTACTCTTATAAAGGGGAGTCAAGATTTTTACTAAGAATATTTAAAATACAAAAAATAATACACATATGAAAAAATTAAGGAATTTAATATATAATATATATATATATATATATAAAATTTTCTTTGTTAAGTAAATTTCAGCGAAGAAGTGTCTATTAATACCCCATGAACAAGCTGGGCTCAGCCACTCATAGCCAACTGCCATTATTACATGTCATAGGATTTGTTTTCCCAACAAAATTCAGTATCAGTTCAAGATGATGGAAAAATCCACTTACTATCAACAAACAGAAACAGTGTCCTGCATTTCCATCATTAATCAAGGTAAGTCCTAATAATGGGAAAATAGGCAAGTAGTTAATGAATTTTTTGTCTTTAAAAGAAATATATTAAACATCAACACTTGCGCAGAGAAATATCGCTATCAAATACGGAGTGCAAATGCTTTACTGTTTGATCCAAAATTTAGATCTAGGTTTAAACAATTAGATTTAACAAATTAGAGTCAATCTTAACCAATATTAATGTCCAAAAGATATATTATCGACTTCGCAGCAAGATAGTACGTGTATTATCTAAGTAGCAATAAATGATGATAACACTGGCAATATTCAATGACCTAAAAATGAAGGAGATAGCATTAAATAACAACAAATAGCAATGAATATCATTTAAGTAAATAAGAACATGTGAGTCACGCGTAAAGGGTGAGATTCGTGGGTATTCGTTCTGACAATGATGAATGATTGATGAGCCTTTGAATATTCAGAGTTTTCTTGGATCGTGGGGGAAAGTTAGACAAGAATTTCAAGAAAAAAGTATATTTTGTATGTGTGCAACAACGCAAGATTCTTCAGAGAATGTCAATGTGTTGTCTTACAAATAAGTATTCAATGTCCCATATAACTATGCCTCTTTCTATTAATAAGGGAACATGTGCCAAAAAACTCTAATAGTATAGATACAGAGAATATCCACTGAAATATTCTCTTTAGAGTCTTGTCCTAAAACTAGCCGTTATTACTCTATTTAAGACGAGTGCTCGTCCTCGATCTTGATCTACGTTGACTCCTCGACCCTGTCAAGATCCCAATTTTCCTCCGTAGGATGTCGTGACAGCATCTAGTCCCTAGGACTAGGTAAGCCTAACAATTACTAAATAATTAAAAGAATTCAACCATCAAATGAAAAATACGAGATAAAAATCTTATACAAATTATAATTCCCAAAACCGGTAGTACAAGTCATAAGCTCTACTGAGTTTGCTAGAAAATTTCTAAATACAATTGTTTGGATGGAATTAAAGAGTACAATAAAAATATCAGAAGGTGACTCCGAGGCCTGCGAACGTGACGGCAGGTTTGCCTTGAGTCTCTACAGCTCGACCAGCCAACGGATAATCAACAATAACCGAGGCACTTGGATCTGCAAATAAAAGTGCAAAAGTGTAGCATGAGTACACCACAACGGTACCAATAAGTATCAAAACTATCTTCGGTAGAATAGTGACGAGGGAGAGTCAAGACACCTACTGGACTAAACAACCTGAACAAGTGTGTAGATGAACTAACAGAGAAACAATATTAATATAAAGCTAAGTAGGATAAGGAATACAAGACAATACTTGCAATGATATACTAGTAACAATAATATTCAACAGGAAGCTGTAAGGTAATAATGATGTAGAGTAACTAATCACAGTCTAAGTCCGGGGAAACCAAATAAAGGAAAAACCAGCAACAACTCAATGAGAACAACCGCTTTCACACCAAATCTGTTCAAGCATTTTCACGAGGTACCGAACCTCATAATCATAGCTCACGGGTCCCAATTCATGATCCCTAATCACTTGGCATCTTGTGCCCACATTACAACTCATAACCGCACAGACGACTCAAGTGCCAATAGAACAATCCTCACACATAAGGGAAGAAGACAAGAGTACGTATAATGGTTAATGTCGTCAGGATTCACCTTTTAAAACCGATATGAGTGATTTAACTACGTGTATGCTTGTGCAAGTATTCTGATCTCATCCAAATGCACACCTCAAAAGAGGTATGAAACGGTCGTTTGCAATTATAGAAACCCAACTAAGAGTCGGGGTCGAATCCACAGGGAGCTAAGATGGGAGTTAGGGGGTATATATTCCAATGCGCGTGATTGAATTATCTAGATTGCACTTCCACAAAAAGATTGATTTTCTATTTCTAATTTTACTCTATTGATTGCAAAATAAAGAAAGAAGATTAGAGATAATTATTTTTGGGGTTTTTCCAAATTAATAAAAAGCCTTGGGCGGTGACCATTACCTAAGTGTTTGCTTAATGGGATAAAGACTTTAATACTTGTTCTGTTGACTGGGGTGTATTATAGGTATCGACTCTAAATTACCCACTCAATACCTCTCGGTCAGAGAGTGGTTTTGTCCAATTTGGTTTTCTCAAGACCAAATGGGTATCACACAAAACAGTTGATAAAAGCTCAAGTTGGGTTATTACTATCTCTAGGTTGAACCCTTTAATTGGGCAAATCAATTTCTCAATTGACCCAATTCCTTGTTAGCCACGTTATTCTAGACTAGGTCTCTTTTTCTCAAGAAGAGATAAAGTCAAATATGCATGAACTAATGTTTGCAACCATTAATTCCTCAAACGAAATCGTGAACTAAGCTAAATAATAAATACCCAATCATAAACAAGCACTAAATTAAATACCCATAAGGTTTAGACACTAGGGTTGTGTCACAACCCTAGTACAAATCTAGCTACTCATACTTGGGTTTGAAGAAAATGAAGAAGAAAGACTAATTAAACTCATAATGAAAGCTTAAAATAATTAAATCCATTCTAAAATACAGCAAAGCAAAGTAAACTTCCAAAAATGGAAAAGAAAAATGACTATAGTAATTGCTGATGTTCTAAACTTAGCCTAATTTCGTGAAACTCTTCTATTTATACAAGGCTAAAAATTTCGGACAAAAATACCCATCGGGAGGTTCTGCGGCCGCACAATTCCATGTGCGGTCCACAGATTTCTTCATCTGACAGGATCAGGAGTTCTGCGACCGCACAATTCTGGACTGTGTCCGCGAAGTAGTTTTTCTGCGATCCGCAGATTTAGAACTGCGGTCGCAAGACAATCTTTTGCGGTCCGCAATGTTAGGGTTGCGGCCGTACAAATATTATGCGGTCCGCAATTCACAATTCACTGAGGTCCTGGACTTAAAAATTTGCATACTCTCTGATCTTGAATCCTAGCCCAACTTTTGCGGCTGTACTATTTATGTGCGGTCCGCAATTTGCGCAGCTATCTGCAGATGTTTTCCTCTTTGGTTGCTGCCGCAGATGGAATTCTGCGGTTCGCAATTTCTTCTGCAGCCACAGAATTCCCTCTGCGGACCATATATTTTATGCTTTCGTGCCCCTTTACTGCCTTTTGCTTAGACTGCTCCTTTTTTAGCCGGATTTCATCTCGGGAGCCCAACTTCCAGCGTTCCTGCAATTTTGTACAATTTTATTAGTTCCGGGAGCACAATTCAATGTTTTTAGACTAAAATAAAAGTTAAAAGGCGCTAATAAGTATTCAAAATCTTCACTTATTAACTCCCCCAAACATAAGTCTTTGCTTGTCCTCAAGCAAACAATTTAGTTCCCACCTCCAGAAGTTAATGGCCATTTCAGCAAGTCGAGGGTGAGCCATCCACACATCAGATGGGACCAACAATTACCTACAGTACTTATGTAATATCAACAAGGTGACAAGTTAAACATTTGTGCACATATAGTTCTAGAGTGACATTTGAGCATCAAAAGTTGACTTTACTCATCAATGACTCTTTCTCTATCATGTAGGTCATGGTGGATTCCAAACTCTTCCTCCTCTAATTTTCGGTTGCCTGGTTCACTTAAGAATGTTACCACTCAATCCAAAGATTTATGAAAGGTTCACTCATATCTCTCAAGAGAATGTCGCAAGTACGACTTCAAGTACCATAGGCTTGCCCCTCATATAAATCGCCACTAATGTAAGCTCACTCGGCTCGAGATCAAATATGACTTTTTTCGGGATGTAATGAAGGTTTTTGGATTCGGGTTGGATACAATATGGTTGAGTGGTTACACCTTCCTTATGCACTCCATCATTCATTTCTCGGCCCATACTTTGCCAATTCCTCGAGTCACTTCCTTTTCCTTGGGGGACTAGAGAGACTTAACATCACTCTTTCTTGATCATTACATTCATATTTCTCCATGTTTGGGATCATTGCCTTTCTTTGAATCCCTTCAACTCTTCTACTTATTCATTTTGTTGAATTTTTCTTTTTGTTCTTTTCTTTTCTTTGCCTTTTCTTCTCATCATTTTTTTTTGTGCCTTGATATCTTTTGCAATTTCCTCGTCACTCCCCCAAACTTACGTTTTTAGCCATTTGTTTCACATGAGTGTTAAGGAAAGCTCGGTTGCCAAGAGAGGGTCACAATAGAACGGGTAAAGGCTTGTAACATGGTTTTCAAATGAGAAAGGCTAAAGGCTCGAAGAAGTTGACTAGGAATGACATCATTGGTAGGCAATAGAAAACTCAAATGGCCCAAGAAAAGCCTACAATCACTTCTCAAGCCAAGCAAAACTTAGGATTTCGCCTTGAAACATATTCGGGGCAAGTTACCTTTCACATGGGTACTTGGACTAACAACAAAGCAACTCACCTCTCACGCAACTAGATTGTTAAAGAGGACAGAGTTGAGGGCCCACAACGACCACATCAAGTTTGAAAATCACTATGGTTCAATTAAACCACTCGATGGTCGCCAAAGTCAACACAAGAGTCACAAAGTCACTAACTAGAGTTATTTCTTTGAAAAACCTTATTTGTAACCATAAGCATGTAGTTAAGTGTGTTGGTAGAAAATGAAGTATGATTAACTCTTCGAGCATGACTCAATTAGGTCTTTTTATTCATTAGTACCACTATTATTACCTAAACACAAAATAGACTCATTCCCATAAGAAGGTTGTCACGCCATCCATCGTTGGGATGAGTCACTCGGTTCACAGAATAACTACCTTTGGAAAGAACCGTGATATTAAGAAAACCAAAGATTTATTATCTACTGAAGCATAAAAAGAAGTTACTAAATCAAAAAGAAGCTACTAATAAAATAAAAGCTACTAAATTAAGCACTAACTAATAAGAAAACAAACATAAAGAAGCTACAAAGCAAAAACTATCGAAAGTGTAACGAATATACATAATGAGATAGAAAGAGAAGATATATAGATAATGAGAGAAGAAGAAGAAAATAGTATCAAGTTATTACAAGTCAAATGTCTCAGAATCATCAAATAAGATCAAATAAAATCCACCCCCCTGAATAAAAATAAGCATTATCCCCAATGCTTAACAAAATAAGAGTAAAGGAAGGGAAATAGTGAAGAAAACTCCCTATAGCTCCTTGGACATCTCTGTGTCTACAACAATGTCACCACCTCAGTCTCTTCCAATATGATCTCATCATCCTCAACTCTAGGAGTGACTGGGTTGGTGAACATTTGGCGCACTGCCTCGGCAGTGTCGGTAGTAGAGTCTGGCTCCTCAGACTAGCCAACTGGTGCTGATGGTGCTGCAGGATCTGGGCCTGAAGGGTGTGGGTCAATTAGCATGTCGAAAGGGATATCTCCGGCTACAGCAAGCTTTATAACCTGTCTCTGGAGCTTGTCCACTGATTTCTTGCTGGCCCGGGACTTTCTCATTTTCTTGACTTCTTTGCCTAGCTCTTCGATCACTGACCCGTGTTGTACCAGTGTAGCCATGATGGTGTTCTAGTTCTCTAGGAGCTTCTTCAATGTCTTCTAAACTGTTGGGGGAATTTGAGGTGCGTGAGCTGAAGACTGTGCTGCAACAGTATTGGATAGGTCAGACAACTTTACAGTGGTATCTGCATCCAGTTATTAAGGCTCTCCAATATTTGGGAGACTCGCAGTGCAGAAAGTGGAGCAGTAGGCATGGGCACCGGCTTCAAAGCCGAAGTGGAGACTGAGTCAGGAACTGTAGAAGGGGATGTGGATGATGGTGGAGGCATAACTGCGGCACTAGAGGAAGGCTCGGCCAAAGTAGATAGGACATCAACTCCCTCCGTAACTACCACAGCTGGCTCATCAGACTGGCATATGGTGGTAGACGGTCGACCTTTCTTCTTTGGGTTGCTTGCATCCATAAGTGAGTACCAGGAGAAAGGTTTCTTCGCCCTCACCTTTGTATTAAAATCCCTCGGCTCCACACGTGCATCCGTGAGATACTCTGTGATGGTGTTGGGATACGGGTAGGAAGAATCATCCTGCCGGGCGATCACAGAGGTGTTGGCCGACATCACGGTACCCACATTGATGGGGTACCTAGCCATAATAGAAGCAACTAGAACTGCCCTAGGAATTGGGAGATAGGTCTCATTCTGGCTCGGGTCCAGTCTGCTGCAGACAAAGGTTTGCCACCCCTCTGCCTCAAAGCTCAAAGTGCTCCTGTAAATAGGAACCTCTGTTGTGATCCATGGTGGTGGTGGCCCAGGAGCTGCTAGAATCTCTGCTAACCAAGGCCGAGCCTCATTTCCCATTGCATACTTCTCTAAATATTCTGTCGGCTCGACATCTCCGAAACCCAAGTACGTGTTGAGAGTAGCTTGATCAAATATTACTTTAAGGTTACGCACTTTGGTTACCTTTGTCCCCTTCTTAATATGTGCCACATTTTCGTAGAATTCAGACAAGATGTTCCTTGGCATCCACCACGCTCTGGGTAAACCATATCCACTCCTTGTGTTCCTGGAACTATCTTAGCACTGTCGGGTTATATTTCTCCAAATCCTTCAACTGAAATTGCCGCTCAAGAGTAAGTGACCTCACTGTCTACTATTGACGGAAGCTGGTGAAAGCGGCCAAACTGACAAAACGGTCCTCCCAAACCTCTTTCTTCTTTTTCCTTTCGAGGCCGGTAACTGTAGCATCACCCCCTCTACCCTCATCGGGGATGTCCTGAACTGATGTCTCTGGTACCTCTGGGACAGGTGTAGTGGATGGCTCAGAAGCCTAACTAGTACTTTTCAACCCTCGGAAGTGTTGTGTGATGATGACGGCTCGTCCCTCAGTTGAAATCTCCCTGACGGCCTGGACTGTACTGCTAGTTGTTCCTGAACGGAGGCTGAGTTGCCCTCTGATACGTCCCTAGACGGGGCGTATGAACTTGTCTCAGATAGATCTGCACCTCTCCCTCTCCCAGTTGCTGTCTTTTTTCTGATTTCATGTTGTTGGGCGCTAGGTAAGGGTCTCTTGCCTTATCCCCGAGAAGGTTCACCCCTTCCTTTTGAAGTGTCGCCTCTGCCTCTAGATCGAACCGTTTTTTGTACCAAGAAAAGGCAATTATTTGTTGCAATTCAAATTCAGACATACAATGAGATATGTAAGGACACAACAGAAGACACAGTGAGGAACACAGTTAAAACATGCTTTCAGAATAGGGATCGGTGGTCTGCACATTTTTTCTTGTGGCCGTAGATTGGGCCTTGCGGACCGCACAATTTTCTATTGCGGCCGCAAACATGAAGTGCGGTCCACACATTTTTCATTGCGGCCGCAACTCATAAACCAAAAATATACCAACTCTCTAATGACAGAGAATTGGTTGATGTGTGGCCGCAACATATTTTCTACGGACCGCACATTGTGTCTTACAGCCGCACATTGGATCACAAATATGCACACTTCTCTGAAGACAGTGAAATAGATGTTTTACGGCCGCAATGGAAATTCTGTGGTCCACACAATTTTTCTTACGGCCATAGACCCATTCATTCCTAGAGTTACCATAGACTCAACTTCTGCAGACCACACAATTTCTTGTGCGGCCGCAAATTTCAAACAATTACGAATATGTTAGTACTTTTATCTAGGGCTTGACATTTATTTTTGCATAGATTATGACATAGAAATAACGTACAAGCATGAAAACACATTTTCCCAGTCCCCGGTAAGCAAGTATTAGATAACCCACTACATATTTACCCCCACATGATTGTACAGTGGAATTCTACTGACAAATGGTCTAAAATTTGACTAAAAATCTAAAACTTAAAAGAAAAAGATTAACAAGATTTTAAAGCATACCAAATGAGTGAGTGTGATGAGTGATTGATCAAAGATGTTGTATGAATGCATAGGTAGACTCAGCAAGAAACTTCAAAAGAGTATGTGATTTTTGCTCAGAGAGGGAAACGAGTAATAGTAATCCTAGCTCTCTATTTATACGTATCGATTCTCTAAGGGAAAGAAGAGCGAGTGCGGCCGCAGAATTTCAATTGCGGACCGCACTCTTTTACCTGGTAGGCTAAATTGTCATTTTGTCTGTGGTCCATAGATTTTCGTGTGCGACCGTAGATCCCTTGTTGTTGACCTAGATTTTCTGTTACGGCCGCAGAACGACCATTTTTCTGACAGGCCAACTTCAGAGAGTTGTCATTTTTCATCTTCCAGTTGTGCGGTCCGCAAGTTAATTGTGCGACCACAAAGCACTTTTGCTGCAACAACCATAATTGTGCGATCCGCACAATGCAACTGCGGTCCGCAATTCTTTCAACACTTAACCAGATTTCTGTCCACAATTCCTGTAAAGCATACTCATCCATATAGCACACTTCAAATCAAGTTAGGACAAAAAGAACACTTAGCTACAAAAGAAGAAAAGAAAAGAAAAAGAAACATGGGTTGCCTCCCAAGAAGCGCCTGATTTAACGTCGCGGCACGACGCAGAATACCTTCAGTTGAAATGAGTCACCGCCATGATGTGGCCATCTCCAACTTTTTCCAAATAGTGCTTCACTCGGTGGCCATTGACTCGTAATACCTAATTGTTTTTGTTCTTCATGTCCAATGTACCGAAAAGCGTCACACCCACAATTTCAAACGGACCACTCCATTTAGACTTTAGCTTTTCGGAAAACATCCTCAACCTCGAGTTAAATAACAATACGAGATCGCTCACCTTGAACTATTTGTTCTAAATGTATTTGTCATGAAGATATTTCATCTTTTCTTTGTACATGAACGAACTTGCATAAGCATGATACCGGAACTCATCCAATTCATTCAAATGTGCAACCCTTAAGTTAGCGACTATATCCCAATCATGATTCAATTTCTTTAGAGCCCACATGGCTTTGTGCTCAAGTTTCACTGGAAGGTGACAAGATTTTCGAATTACCAACCAGTATAGCGACATTCCGATAGGTGTTTTGTAAGCCGTCCGATAAGCCCATAATGCATCATCAAACGTTTTGGACCAATCCGTTAAGTTAGCATTCACTGTTTTGGACAAAATGCTCTTTATCTCCCGGCTGGAGACTTCCACTTGACCGCTTGCTTGTGGATAATAAGGAGTCGTGACTTTATGAGTAACACCATACTTTCTAAGTAAATTGTCAAAAGCCTTGTTGCAAAAATGCGACCCCCATCGCTTATGATAGCCCGCGGAGTACCAAACCTTGTGCAAATATTCTCCTTCAAGAATGCCACTACACTTCTCGCCTCATTGTTGGGTAGAGTAATGGCCTCAACTCATTTAGACACATAATCAACCGTGACCAAGATGTAGGTGTTTCCACAAGAACTCATAAAAGGACCCATGAAGTCAATACCCCACACATCAAAGATATCAATCTCCAAAATGGTAGTGAGAAGTATTTCATTTTGCTTTGAGATTCTACCGCCCATTGACATTAATCACATCTTTTCACTACATCACTTGCATCCTTGTAAAGAGTGGGCCAATAGAAACCGCAACTTAGCTCTTTGGACGCCGTTCTTGCTCCACCATGGTGACCACCATACGGCAACGAATGACAAGTCCCGAGAATTTCACCTTGCTCTTATTCTGGTACACATCTTCCAATCACCCCATCCGTGCAAATCCAAAAAAAGTATGGTTCATCCAATAATAATCTTGACAGTCCTGTTTTAGCTTCTTCCTTTGGTTTGAAGAGAACTCATCCGGGATGATTCCACACACAAGAAAATTTTCTAGATCCGCGAACCATGGCACCACCTTCATTAAAATAGCCAAGAGTTGCTTATCGGAGAAAGAGTCATTGATTTCAAGGCCATCATGCTGCCTCCTCCTCCAAACAAGACAAGTGGTTCGCTACTTGGTTTTCACTTCCTTTTCTATCTTGGATGTCAACATAAACCTCTTGCAAAAAAAGCACCCATCTCATCAACTGAGCTTTGGAATCTTTCTTGCTCATAAGATAACGAAGTGCCGCATGATCCGTGTGGACAATAACTTTCGCACCTATCAAGTACGGGCGAATCTTCTCAATTGCAAATACAATGGCAAGGAGAACTTTCTTCGTGATGGTATAGTTGACTTGGGTACCATTCATGGTCTTACTAGCATATTAGACCAGATGAAAAATCTTGTTGATACGTTGCCCCATAACAGCCCCAACCGCTACGTCACTAGCATCACATATGAGTTCAAAAGGGACACTCCAATTTGGAGCGGTAATGATGGGAGTGGTTATCAACTTGAACTTTAACAATTCAAAGGCTCTCATGCAATCATCATTGAAGTTAAACATAGCATCTTTCTCAAGAAGCTTGCACAACGGGTTCACCACCTTAGAGAAATCTTTGATGAAACGCCGGTAAAACCCCACGTGGCCTAAGAATCTCCGCACATCTTTTACCGAAGTTGGAGGTGGAAGTTTAGAAGTCACCTCAATACTTGTCTTGTCCACTTCAATTCCATTCTTTGAGATCTTATGGCCAAGGACAATGCCTTCCTCGACCATGAAATGACACTTCTCCCAATTGAGCACCAAATTCGTTTCTTCACATCTTGCCAACACTTTATCTAAATTTGCAAGACAATCATCAAAAGAATCCCCAACCACCGAGAAGTCATCCACGAAAGCTTCAAGGTAGTCCTCCACCATGTCCGTGAAGATAGTCATCATACACCTTTGAAAAGTTGCTGGTGCATTACACAAACCAAATGGCATCCGCTTGAAGGCGAAAGTACCATAGGGACATGTAAAGGTTATTTTCTATTGATTCTCCGGAGAAATAAGGATTTAGTTGTAGCCCGAATACCCGTCAAGAAAGCAATAGAAAGCATGGCCGACCAACCTATCAAGCATTTGGTCAAGGAAGGGAAGTGGAAAATAATCCTTCCTTGTGACTTTGTTGAGCTTGCAATAGTCCATACACACTTTCCAACCAGTCACTGTTCTTGTAGGAATCAACTCATTCTTCTCATTGGTGACCACCGTCATGCCCCCCCCCCCTTCTTTGGGACACATTGAACCAGAGAGGTCCACGAACTATCAAAAATGGGGTAAACAACCCCGGCATCCAACCACTTGATAATCTCCTTTTTGACAACTTCTTGCATAGCCTCATTTAGTCTCCTTTGATGTTCAATATATCGTTTGGCACCTTCCTCCAAGTTGATCTTATGTATGCAAAAAGCGGGGATTATTCCTCGAATATCTGCCAATGTCACCCAATAGCCTTCTTCCTCTTATGTAGCATCGCCAATGTAGAATCTACTTGCACGTTAGTCAAACAAGAGGAAAGAATAACCGATAAAGTAGAACAAGGGCTAATAAATCCATACCGAAGATGTGGAGGCAATGGCTTCAACTCCAAGGTAGGAGACTCTTCAATGGAAGGCTTTGTAGGAGGAGTTTTCTTATTTTCGAGATTCAAGGATTGTTTCCGGGGTGCAAATTATACGACCTCATTCCTTGCAAAGATTTCACACAATCCATGAAGCCATCCATCACGTCATCATCAAAGTTGAGCAAGACGGCCTCCAACATATCACCAACATTGATTGTGGCATACTTGTATCATCAACAATAACATCGGTCACCAAGTCCACAAAAGAACACATCTCATTTCTATTTGGTTTCCGCATGGATTTGCACACATGGAAAACCATTTTTTCATCACCCACTCGGAAGGTGAGTTCTCCGGCTTCAATATCACAAAGGTCCTTCCCGTAGCAAGGAAAGGTCTTCCAAGAATAATCGGCACCTCATAATCAACTTCACAATCTAGAATGACAAAATCCACTGGAAGAATGAATTTATTAACACGAACCAAGACATCTTCAATCACTCCCAAAGGTCTTTAATCACTCCCAAGGTCTTGAAAACCGAATATGGCATCAAATTGATACTTGCACCAAGATCACAAAGAGCTTTAGCAAACTCGACATTTTTAGTTGTACAAGGAATTGTGAAAGCACCGGGATCTTCCAATTTAGGATCCATTGAGTGCACAATTGCTCTCACTTGATGAGTGACCTTGATAGTTTCAAAATTCATTGACCGCTTATTTGTCACAAGATCCTTTATAAACTTTGCATAACTGGGCATTTGTGTCAAAGCTTCAACAAATGGCACATTGATTGAGAGACTCTTCATCATTTGAATGAAAATTTTGAATTGATTATTGCCATTTTGTTTGGCAAGCCTTTGAGGATATAGAGGTGGAGGCTTAGGCAATGGTACCTTAACCTTTTGCACTACCCATTCCGGTATGTCAATAATGTGATCCCTAGACGGGTTCACATCCTCTTGAGTCTCTTCCACATTATCATCAATATCAATCCGAACTTCATCATTTTATTGAATCACGTTGTTCGGGACCTCTTCTTCTTGTACCACTTGCTCATCATCCACAAGTTGACTTTGAATTGAGGTGGGCGCATTCCTACCTCTTCCATTTCTTGTAGTAACGGCCATGGCATGCCCAGTATTGTTCCCACCCTTTGGGTTCACCACTGTGTTACTTGGTAGTGCCCCCTTAGGACGAGAATTGAGAGATTTTCCCCATTTACACTTGTAAGTTGGGATCGATGTGTTGTGTGAGGCAAGTTGGGCATCCGAATCGACATTATTTTCTATCATTTGCTTGAACATGTTTTCAATACTCCCAATCTCATTGGTTGAAGAACTAGGACCATGGGAAGGATAAGGAGGTGGGTTGTTCGGTTGTTGATACATCGGGGGCCTTTGAAAACCCGACCCCCGATTGCCTTGATTATTGTTCCAT